>CM038721.1:43854347-43858395 GCA_021613375.1 Megaleporinus macrocephalus | reverse complement strand
CCAACCACAACCCCCAAACCCTCCAACCACAACCCCCCAAACCCTCCAACCACAACCCCCAAACCCTCCAACCACAACCCCCAAACCCTCCAACCACAACCCTCAAACAAAACCTCCAAAACCCTCCAACCCTAACCCTAATACCTAACCCTAACCCCTAACCCTAATACCTGAACCTAACCCTAACCCCTAACCCTAACACAACCCCCAAACCCTCCAACCACAACCCCCAAACCCTCCAACCACAACCCTCCAACCACAACCCCCAAACCCTCCAACCCTAACCCTAATACCTAACCCTACCCCTAACCCTAATACCTGAACCTAACCCTAACCCCTAACCCTAACACAACCCCCTAACCCTCCAAACAACCCCCCCAAACCCTCCAACCCTAAACCTAACCCTAACACAACCCCCAAACCCTCCAACCACAACCCTCAAACCAAAACCCCCCAAACCCTCCAACCACAACCCTAACCCTAACACAACCCACAAACCCTCCAACCACAATCTCCCAAAGCCTCAAACCACAACACCCCCCAAACCCTCAAACCGCAACCCCCAAACCAGATCCCCACCTAACCCCCCTAAACTCACAACCCTCCCCAAACCCTCAAACCACAACCCCCAAACCCTCAAACCACAACCCCCAAACCCTCAAACCACAACCCTCAAACCACAACCCCCAAACCCTCCAACCACAACCCCCAAACCCTCCAACCACAACCCCCCCTGTAATGATGTAGGTTGCCCCTACCCATTACCAAAGTTAGGGTTAGGGTTAGGCATATGTTCTTAACTTTCTCAAATTGTTGCTGGTAGTACTTGCCTTCGGGGTCCCAGGGGAGTGCCACTGGGGTAGCTTCTAAAGTTAACTTGCCTGGGTGAGTCCAACCGGTGTAGACGGGGAGGGGAGGAATGTTTTAACCTGCAATTAATGGTGGTATATGCCGGGGAGGGGCAACCCGTATTTATACCCCCCAATGATAGAGGAAGGGGCTACTTTTTTCGCTAAGCTGCCTGGGAGAGGTAAAGCTGTGTAGGCCAGTAAAAGTTACGTGACTTATGATGTTATAGTCTTTGCCTTACACGTCTGTTGAGAGGCCGTTTGTTTTCTGTTTGTATGTTTATTTCTTTTTTTTTCTCTTTGTTGATTTATCGGCGCTGAGTGAATTTGGTGGTGATCGGCTATAAAAGGTGATGGACTAACTTTGCCTCTCTGCTGTTTTTATCCGGTGCTCCAGACCATTCGCCCGACTCTACCCATAAAGGGTGTCTTCTTGGCCACATTTTGTGGTTGGGGGAACACGCTTTATCACACCCCCAAACCCTCCAACCACAACCCCCCCAAACCCTCCAACCACAAACTCAAATCACAGCCCCCAAACCAGAACCCCCCAATCCCCCTAAACTTACAACCACCCCAGGCAGGAAGACTTCACTGGAGGTTCAGGTGTGAAGTTCACCTTTTTTGTATTTATGAACCGGAAGCTTCTTCAGCTGATCTTTCCTCAGACGACTCCTCCGGGCCCTGTGACGATCCTGCACAAACTTAGTGATCTAAACACAAACAGAGTAAACACAAACAGAATAAACACAAACACAAACAGAGTAAACACAAACACAGAGTAAACACAAACAGAGTAAACACAAACACAGAGTAAACACAAACAGAGTAAACACAAACACAGAGTAAACACAAACACAAAGTAAACACAAACACAGAGTAAACACAAACACAGAGTAAACACATACACAAACACAGAGTAAACACAAACAGAGTAAACACAAACACAAAGTAAACACAAACAGAGTAAACACAAACACAGAGTAAACACAAACAGAGTAAACACAAACACAAACAGAGTAAACACAAACACAGAGTAAACACAAACAGAGTAAACACAAACACAGAGTAAACACAAACACAAAGTAAACACAAACACAGAGTAAACACACACAGAGTAAACACAAACACAAACACAGAGTAAACACAAACAGAGTAAACACAGAGTAAACACAAAGTAAACACAAACAGAGTAAACAAACAGAGTAAACACAAACACAAACAGAGTAAACAAACAGAGTAAACACAAACAGAGTAAACACAAACACAGAGTAAACACAAACAGAGTAAACACAAACAGAATAAACACAAATACAAACAGAGTAAACACAAACACAGAGTAAACACAAACAGAGTAAACACAAACACAGAGTAAACACAAACAGAGTAAACACAAACAGAGTAAATACAAACACAGAGTAAACACAAACAGAGTAAACACAAACACAAACAGAGTAAACACAAACACAAACACAGAGTAAACACAAACAGAGTAAACACAAACACAGAGTAAACAAAAACAGAGTAAACACAAACAGAGTAAACACAAACACAAAGTAAACACAAACAGAGTAAACAAACAGAGTAAACACAAACACAGAGTAAACACAAACACAGAGTAAACACAAACAGAGTAAACACAAACACAAAGTAAACACAAACAGAGTAAACACAGAGTAAACACAAGCACAAAGTAAACACAAACAGAGTAAACAAACAGAGTAAACACAAACACAAACAGAGTAAACACAAACGCAGAGTAAACACAGAGTAAACACAAACAGAGTAAACACAAACACAGTAAACACAAACACAGTAAACACAAACAGAGTAAACACAAACACAGAGTAAACACAAACACAGAGTAAACACAAACAGAGTAAACACAAACAGAGTAAACACAAACATAGTAAACACAAACACAAACACAAAGAGAGTAAACACAAACACAGAGTAAACACAAACAGAGTAAACACAAACAGAGTAAACACAAACACAAAGTAAACACAAACAGAGTAAACACAGAGTAAACACAAACACAAAGTAAACACAAACAGAGTAAACAAACAGAGTAAACACAAACACAGAGTAAACAAACACAGAGTAAACACAAATAGAGTAAACACACACACAGAGTAAACACAAACAGAGCAAACACAAACACAAACAGAGTAAACACAAACAGAGTAAATACAAACACAGAGTAAACACAGAGTAAACACACACACAGAGTAAACACAAACAGAGCAAACACAAACACAAACAGAGTAAACACAAACAGAGTAAATACAAACACAGAGTAAACACAGAGTAAACACACACACAGAGTAAACACAAACAGAGCAAACACAAACACAAACAGAGTAAACACAAACAGAGTAAATACAAACACAGAGTAAACACAGAGTAAACACAAACAGAGTAAACACAAACACAAACAGAGTAAACACAAACACAAAGTAAACACAAACACAAACAGAGTAAACACAAACACAGAGTAAACAAAAACAGAGTAAACACAGAGTAAACACAAACACAAAGTAAACACAAACAGAGTAAACAAACAGAGTAAACACAAACACAAACAGAGTAAACACAAACACAGAGTAAACACAGAGTAAACACAAACACAGAGTAAACACAAACACAGAGTAAACACAAACAGAGTAAACACAAACACAGAGTAAACACAAACAGAGTAAACACAAACACAAACAGAGTAAACACAAACACAAATAGAGTAAACACAAACAGAGTAAATACAAACACAAAGTAAACATAAACAGAGTAAACACAAACACAGAGTAAACACAAACACAAAGTAAACACAAACAGAGTAAACACAAACACAGAGTAAACACAAACACAAAGTAAACACAAACAGAGTAAACACAAACACAGAGTAAACACAGAGTAAACACAAACACAGAGTAAACACAAACAGAGTAAACACAAACACAGAGTAAACAAAAACACAGAGTAAACACAAACAGAGTAAACACAAACACAGAGTAAACACAAACAGAGTAAACACAAACACAGAGTAAACAAACAGAGTAAACACAAACAGAGTAAACACAAACAGAGTAAATACAAACACAGAGTAAACACAAACACAGAGTAAACACAAACAGAGTAAACACAAACAGAGTAAACAGAAACACAAACAGAGTAAACACAAACAGAGTAAACACAAACAG
>CM038721.1:43841847-43846847 GCA_021613375.1 Megaleporinus macrocephalus | reverse complement strand
TACAATCATCACCATCATTACCATCACCATCATCATTACAATCATCACCATCAGTACCATCACCATCAGCATTACCATCATCATTACCATCATCACCATCATCACCACCACAATCATTACCATCATTACCATCACCACCATCACAATCATCACCATCATCGACACCATCATTACCATCACCATTACCATCATGACCACCACCACAATCATTACCATCATTACCATCACCACCATTACAATCATCACCGACACCATCATTACCATCACCATCATCACCACCACAATCATTACAATCATCACAATCATTACAATCACCATCACATTACCATCATCATTACAATCATCACCATCATTACCATCACCATCAGCATTACCATCATCACCATCATCATTACCATCATCAACACCACCATCACCATTACAATCATCACCATCGTTACCATTACCATCACAGTCATCACTACCATCATCATCATCACCATCACCACCACCACCACCATCATCTCCATCACCGTCATCACCATCACCACTGTCATCACCATCACCGTCATCACCACCACCATCACAGTCATCACCACCACCACCACCACCATAATCTCCATCACCGTCATCACATCACCATCACCACCCCCATCACCGTCATCACCACCACCATCAAAGTCATCACCACCATTATCACCAAACCACTATCTGTAATGATTAAATGTAGAATATTGAATTGCTGCTGTTCTGTTCGTACCGGTCAGATCTGGTCTGTACTGGTTTCTGGGTTGTTTGTTTAGTGCTAGCTCTGCTGTTAGCTGGTGCTGTAATAGTTTAGTAGAGTTTCATCATCATCACCACCACCACCATCATCACCACATCATCATTATCATCAACACCATCATCATCACCATCATCATCACCATCACCATCATCATCACCACCACCACCACGATCATCATCACCATCACCATCATCATTATCATCACCACCATCATCATCACCACCATCATCATTATCATCATCACCACCATCACCATCATCATCACCACCATCATCATCATCATCATTATCATCAACACCATCATCATCATCACCACCATCACCACATCATCATTATCATCAACACCATCATCATCATCATCATCATCATCACCATCATCACTACCACCACCATCACCATCACAGTCATCACCACCACCATCACCGTCATCACCACCATCATCACCATCACACACACACACAGACAAATGGATGATGGGAAATCTCCCGTTATGCAGTGAAACAGAAGGCAGTCACATCATCAGAGTCTGGTTCTGAGCTAAAACAGAAATAACAGAGCCCACCCAGAGACAGCCGGACCCCCAGGACACACCCACTGATTCTGTTTAGCTAAATATGAGAAACTGAAAGGAGGAACTCCCGACCTGGACTTTCCAAACCGGAGGAGGAACCTGTTCACTGCTTAAAGAGAACCACCACTGTAAACACCATCAACACCATAAACACAATCAACACCATAAACACCACCACCACTGTAAACACCATCAACACCACTATAAACACCATCACCACTGTAAACATCATCACCACCACTGTAAACATCATCACCACCACTGTAAACACCATCACCACTGTAAACACCATCACCACCACTGTAAACACCATCATCACCACTGTAAACACCATCATCACCACTGTAAACATCATCACCACCACTGTAAACATCATCACCACCACTGTAAACATCATCACCACCACCACTGTAAACACCATCAACACCACTGTAAACACCATCATCACCACTGTGAACTTCTTCACTGTCAGACTAACATCACTTGTAAGAAACTTGTAGATTCTTATTTCCTCACAATCCGAACTAAACACCAGACTTTTACCCCAAACAGCTGAAACTGGAACTCCGTCTTAATCCCGACTTTAATCCAAACGCAGCTCTGAAGCTTCTAAACTGATCCGGTTCTGAATATCAGCTCCAAACAAAACCATCAAACTCAGCAGAGGACCGGTCCGGTGAAAGTCCTCCGCTCGAATTTCTCACATTTTTCTCTAAAAACATTTAATTCACAACAGATCTGCGAGTTTTACTGACTAGCTGTGTCTGCTAGCACGAGCTAAGCTAACCAGCTAGCCGAGCAGCGAGTTACTCCCTTTAAGCAGTTTAATAAGATAAACTCTCACCTTCACATCAATATCACAACAACCTTCACATCAGATCAGACGAGGCGCTGGAGACATTCCTTCAACAGCTCCTCAGCTCCTCAGCTCCTCAGCTCCAACTCCGAGTAGGCCAGCCTGCGGAGCCCAGCGTCAACAACCCAGTAACCAAAGCCGCGCACCAACACTAGCCCTAGATTCGTACACTATCCCTAGATTCGTACACTACTCCTAGATTCCTACACTATTCCTAGATTCATACACTAGCCCTAGATTCGTACACTAGCCCTAGATTCGTACACTATCCCTAGATTCGTACACTACTCCTAGATTCCTACACTATTCCTAGATTCATACACTAGCCCTAGATTCGTACACTAGCCCTAGATTCGTACACTATCCCTAGATTCGTACACTACTCCTAGATTCCTACACTATTCCTAGATTCATACACTAGCCCTAGATTCGTACACTAGCCCTAGATTCGTACACTATCCCTAGATTCGTACACTACTCCTAGATTCCTACACTATTCCTAGATTCATACACTATCCCTAGATTCGTACACTATTCCTTGATTCCTACACTAGCCCTAGATTTCTATACTAGCCCTAGATTCTTTCTTTCTTTCAAATTTCATGCAGGCGGCAACCAACTGAAGGTGCATTAGCGCCACCTATTGAGCAGGAGTACAAAGCTTGATCCATTACTGTAGTGTACTAAAATAAGGAGTAAAAACAATAAAAGAGAAAAAAATAAAGTAAATATTAAATTCTAGTATAAAATCTAATATTCTGTAAAAAAGGAAAACCGGCTCATGAGCGACACGAAAGCCGCCCTGCAGTGAAAAGTCCTGGTGAACAGCTTCCTGTAGTGAATCTGTCAGCAGTGCTGTTTGTATGGAATGCTTTACACAATGCAGCAATACGAGATCCACCCACTCCCGGTTCTCCTCACTGTGTTCTCCTCACTGTGTTCTCCTCACTGTGTTCTCCTCACTGAAGTTCCTGTAGGTACTAATACTTCATACAGTGCAGTGTTTCTCAGCCTCGGCCTTCGAGGCCTACTGCCTCACATTTTAGTGGTTTTCTGCTTCAACACCTATTTTAAGTGGTGATGGACTGGTAATGAGGTGATTGGACTGGTGATGGACTGGTAATGAGGTGTTTGGAATGGTAATGGACTGGTAATGAGGTGATTAGATTGGTGATGGACAGGTAATGAGGTGATTAGATTGGTGATGGACAGGTAATGAGGTGACTGGAATGGTAATGGACTGGTAATGAGGTGACTGGAATGGTAATGGACTGGTAATGAGGTGACTGGAATGGTGATGGACTGGTAATGAGGTGACTGGAATGGTAATGGACTGGTAATGAGGTGATTGGACTGGTGATGGACTGGTAATGAGGTGATTGGACTGGTGATGGACTGGTAATGAGGTGATTGGACTGGTGATGGACTGGTAATGAGGTGATTAGATTGGTGATGGACTGGTAATGAGGTGATTGGACTGGTGATGGACTGGTAATGAGGTGATTGGACTGGTGATGGACTGGTAATGAGGTGATTGGAATGGTGATGGACTGGTAATGAGGTGATTGGACTGGTGATGGACTGGTAATGAGGTGATTAGATTGGTGATGGACTGGTAATGAGGTGATTGGAATGGTAATGGACTGGTAATGAGGTGATTGGACTGGTGATGGACTGGTAATGAGGTGATTGGAATGGTAATGGACTGGTAATGAGGTGATTGGACTGGTAATGGACTGGTAATGAGGTGATTAGATTGGTGATGGACAGGTAATGAGGTGATTGGACTGGTAATGGACTGGTAATGAGGTGACTGGAATGGTAATGGACTGGTAATGAGGTGTTTGGAATGGTAATGGACTGGTAATGAGGTGATTGGAATGGTGATGGACTGGTAATGAGGTGATTAGATTGGTGATGGACAGGTAATGAGGTGATTGGACTGGTAATGGACTGGTAATGAGGTGACTGGAATGGTAATGGACTGGTAATGAGGTGACTGGAATGGTAATGGACTGGTAATGAGGTGTTTGGAATGGTAATGGACTGGTAATGAGGTGATTGGAATGGTGATGGACTGGTAATGAGGTGATTGGAATGGTAATGGACTGGTAATGAGGTGATTGGAATGGTGATGGACTGGTAATGAGGTGATTGGAATGGTAATGGACTGGTAATGAGGTGATTGGACTGGTAATGGACTGGTAATGAGGTGATTGGAATGGTAATGGACTGGTAATGAGGTGTTTGGAATGGTAATGGACTGGTAATGAGGTGATTGGACTGGTAATGGACTGGTAATGAGGTGATTGGAATGGTAATGGACTGGTAATGAGGTGATTGGAATGGTGATGGACTGGTAATGAGGTGATTGGGGATTAGAACTGCTTGAAATGATCTAATTTCATATGCAGGTTATTTTTGTTATAATACAAACTTTAAAATGTTAATGTTATATTAATGTTTTATTAATGTTAGTTTAATATTCTACTAATCAGCTGTATCAATTGTGTTAAATACTGAAATGACGTTACACCAGGTGACTCAACTAGGACTCTAAGTTTAGGACTCGAGACTCGCTTGTATTGACTCGAGACTTGATTGTCAAAACTTGAGACTTACTTGTTACTTGCAACTTAGTGACTTGGTCCCATGTCTGGTTAGAGCTGCTCTGAGATCATTTCTAATCTATAAAGTTACACAAATAAAACTTTAAATTAATGAACAACAAAACCAGAAAATCTCTCCGCTGCTTTTTTAGTCCGATCTCTTTATCAGAGTGTGTTTGTCTGGGTAGGTATTACTAA
>CM038721.1:43834347-43836847 GCA_021613375.1 Megaleporinus macrocephalus | reverse complement strand
GTGTTCAGTATCAGTAACTACATTAATAAAGTGTTCAGTATCAGTAACTACAATAATAGTGTTCAGTATCAGTAACTACAATAATGGTGTTCAGTAGCAGTAACTACAATAATGGTGTTCAGTAGCAGTAACTACAATAATGGTGTTCAGTAGCAGTAACTACAATAATGGTGTTCAGTATCAGTAACTACAATAAGTGTTCAGTATGAGTAACTACATTAATAAAGTGTTGAGTATCAGTAACTACAACAATAGTGTTCAGTATCAGTAACTACATTAATAAAGTGTTGAGTATCAGTAACTACAATAATAGTGTTCAGTATCAGTAACTACATTAATAAAGTGTTGAGTATCAGTAACTACAATAATAGTGTTCAGTATCAGTAACTACATTAATAAAGTGTTGAGTATGAGTAACTACATTAATAAAGTGTTGAGTATCAGTAACTACAACAATAGTGTTCAGTATCAGTAACTACATTAATAGTGTTGAGTATCAGTAACTACAACAATAGTGTTCAGTATCAGTAACTACATTAATAGTGTTCAGTATCAGTAACTACAACAATAGTGTTCAGTATCAGTAACTACATTAATAGTGTTGAGTATCAGTAACTACAATAATAGTGTTCAGTATCAGTAACTACATTAATAAAGTGTTGAGTATCAGTAACTACAATAATAGTGTTCAGTATCAGTTACTACATTAATAAAGTGTTGAGTATCAGTAACTACAATAATGGTGTTCAGTATCAGTTACTACGTTAATAAAATGTTCAGTGTCAGTAACTACATTAATAAACTATTTAGTATCAGCTTCTACAATAATAGTGTTCAGTGTCAGTTACTACATTAAGTATTCAGTATCAGTAACTACAATAATACAGTGTTCAGTATCAATTACTACATTAATACAGTGTTCAGTATCAGGAACTACATTAAAAAGTGTTCAGTATCAGGAACTACATTAAAAAGTGTTCAGTATCAGGAACTACATTAATGAAGTGTTTAGTATCAGTTACTACATTAATAAAGTGTTCAGTATCAGTTACTACATTAATGAAGTTCAGTATCAGTTACTAAATTAATAAAGTGTTCAGTATCAGTTACTACATTAGTGTTCAGCATCAGGAACTACATTAGTAAACTGTTCAGTATCTGTAACTACAATAATAGTGTTCAGTATCAGTTACTACATTAATAAACTGTTACTACCTCAGTAAAGTGTTGAGTATCGGTTATTACCTCAGTAAAGTGTTGAGTATCGGTTATTACCTCGGTAAGGTGTTGAGTATCGGTTATTACTTCAGTAAAGTGTTGAGTATCGGTTATTACCTCGGTAAGGTGTTGAGTATCGGTTATTACCCCAGTAAAGTGTTGAGTATTAGTTTCTGGACTGACACGTTTCCAGCACTTTGCGAGTCAGAGTCAAGTTTTTTTGCGGCCCGTAGAGAGACTGTACCGACCCGTAGAGAGACTGTACCGGGCCGTAGAGAGACTGTACCAGGCCGTAGAGAGACTGTACCGGCCCGTAGAGAGACTGTACCGGCCCGTAGAGAGACTGTACCGGGCCGTAGAGAGACTGTACCGGGCCGTAGAGAGACTGTACCTTTCTGTAGTAAGATTTTATCGTCTGATAGAGATAGTGTATTTTACTTAAAGCCCCAGCTAATCAGGAAACTCCAACAAGCCGTATTACTCAAAACATGAACTCTTAGGAAGCAATCACTGCGGTTCCTGCAGTTCCTGCGGCGTCTGCGGTGTCTGGGGCGTCTGCGCTGCAGGTTTAAACACGGTCTGCAGCGGCTCAGAAGAACTCACACCTGCTCGCGTCACTGCAGCTACTCTATCCAAGCTGACTAACGTAGCACAGCTAGCTGACACGCTTCCTTCAGAGAACAGTTCTTCATCCTGAGAAGATCTCAGACTCTGTATCAGCGCCGACTGAAATCAGTTGATTCTGAGCTCGACTGGTTTAGTCTGTCTCTGACGGGTGGACGTCCTGCTGTCTCTGCTCTGTGTTTGCAGGCGTATGAACTGTCCACTCTGACCGGTACGCAGGTGTTGTTGTTGGTTGCCAGCGAAACGGGTCACGTTTACACGTTTGCGACGCGGAAGCTGCAGCCGATGATCACCAGCGAGACGGGAAAAGCGCTGATCCAGACGTGCCTTAACTCTCCGGACTCGCCACCTCGAGCTGACTCGTCCACTGACCAGCGCATGAGTGCCACGGGGTTCGAGGAAACCGATCTGACCTACCAGGTGTCCGAGGCAGACGGCCTGTCTGAGCCAAAGGTGACCTTTAACCTCAGCATCTACACCTGACCCTTAACCTCAGCATCTAAACCTAACCTTTAACCTCACCATCTACACCTGACCTTTAACCTCAGCATCTACACCTGACCTTTAACCTCAGCATCTACACCTGACCCTTAACCTCAGCATCTAAACCTAACCTTTAACCTCAGCATCTACACCTGACCTTTAACCTCAGCATCTA
>CM038721.1:43789347-43824347 GCA_021613375.1 Megaleporinus macrocephalus | reverse complement strand
CAGTGCAAGACTCATTCAGCCAACATGCACTACAGAACGCCACAGGAGGTCATTCCTACCATCAGACTTTATAACTCCTCCCTGAACGTACGACACCTTTCACATGTACAGTGATACCAGTAGAACAATAATTTAATTCTGTATGTAAGAACTCAAATGTGCAATAACTTTCTTACTTCTAAAACTCTTACTGCTGTATACAGTATATCTGTACTTAATATTATAGACACAGTCACTTTATATTTTATTCTTTACATTTTTATTATTCTATTGTAATATAATACTTATATATGTGTACATACTACAAATTTCTTTTATGTTGTAAATTATTATTAGAGTGTTTATTCCTCTTCTGCTACTGTAAAAACTGCAATTTCCCCCTGGGATCAATAAAGTATTTCTGATTCTGATTCTGATCTATAGATTTATGTATCTATCCAGCTATATATCTATCTATAGATTTATGTATCTATCTATCTATATATATCTATAGATTTATGTATCTATCCAGCTATATATCTATCTATAGATTTATGTATCTATCTATATATATATCTATAGATTTATCTATATATCTATCTATAGATTTATGTATCTATCTATCTATAGATTTATGTATCTATCTATATATCTATCTATAGATTTATGTATCTGTCTATCTATATATCTATAGATTTATGTATCTGTCTATAAATATATCTATAGATTTATGTATCTATCTATCTATATATCTATCTATAGATTTATGTATCTATCTATATATCTATCAATAGATTTATGTATCTATCTATATATCTATCTATAGATTTATGTATCTATAGATTTATGTATCTATCAATAGATTTATGTATCTATCTATAGATTTATGTATCTATTTATCTATCTATATATCTATCTATAGATTTATGTATCTATCTATAGATTTATGTATCTGTCTATCTATTTATCTATCTACCTATATATCTATCTATCTATAGATTTATGTATCTATCTATCTATATATCTGTCTATAGATTTATGTATCTATCTATAAATTTATGTGTCTATCTATCTATGTATCTATCTATAGATTTATGTATCTATCTATAGATTTATGTATCTATTTATAGATCTATCTATATATCTATGTATAGATTTATGTATCTATCTATAGATTTATGTATCTATTTATCTATCTATCTATATATCTATAGATTTATGTATCTATCTGTCTATATATCTATCTAGATTTATGTATCTATCTATAGATTTATGTATCTATTTATCTATCTACATATCTATCTATAGATGTATGTATCTATCTATAGATTTATGTATCTATCTATCTATAATTGTTTAGTGTGTTTTACACTGTGTTGTCTTTAAGTAGCTTTACAGCAGTTTATAAAAGAAAAGAGAAAAAAGACACAGACCCGTCCTGTAGTGTTTCACATCTTCAGTTTCATTCACTAACTGTGTGTGTGTGTATGTGCGTGTGTGTATGTGCGTGTGTGTGTATGTGTGTGTGTGTATGTGTGTGTGTGTATATGTGTGCGTGTGTGTGTGTGCGTGTGTGGTCTTGTGTGTGTGTGTGTGTGTGTGTGTGTGTGTATGTGTGTGTGGTCTTGTGTGTGTGTGTGTGTGTGTGTGTGTGGTCTTGTGTGCGTGTGTGTGTGTGTGCGTGTGTGTGCGTGTATGTGTGTGTGGTCTTGTGTGTGTGTGTGTGTGTGTGTGTGTGTGTGTGTGTAGGTGGTCCGGTGTCTCAGCAGCTTCAGACCATCCATGTCCACACCAGCCCACAGAGCAGTGAGAGCAGCCCTGAGATTACCCAGAATTCCTCCAGCCCCTCCGGTAATCACTGCTTTCTACTGTCAGATCTCAGGAGAACCAGGACGTGTTTTCTGTGTAAAAAAATTTTAGTTTTTGAGACCACCGGTGTAGAGAGAAAGGGGGAGGGGTCTCGACTCTGCAGATCCTCTGTGGTTTTCAGCAGCGTGAAGAACCCACCACAGGACCACCAGTGAGCAGGTATAATGGTGGTCATTTGCTGTCAGCACAGCAGTGACACTGTGTTTGTGTGTGGTGCTGGTGGGAGTGTATCAGGTGGTGTTGCCTAATGTTTATACACACATCACGTCAGTCACTGCCAGGGCAGCGGCTCTTCAGAACCAGGACAGAATCTAGAGGACCAAACTCTGCATTAACAGATGTTCTCCAGCAAGGTGGCGCTACAGGAGAGAGTTTAACTTGCTCATAACAGCTGTGCTCACGCTCCAGACGTGCCGGTGAACAAGGGATTTGAGGTGAACGAGGTTTTTGAAGGGTTGTGGTGAACGAGTGATTTGAGGTTAACGAGTGATTTGTAGAGTTGAGGTGAACGAGGGATTTGAAGGGTTGAGGTGAACGAGTGATTTGAGGTGAACAAGTGATTTGAAGGGTTGAGGTGAACGAGTGATTTGAGGTGAATGAGTGATTTGAAGGGTTGAGGTGAACGAGGGATTTGAAGGGTTGAGGTGAACGAGTGATTTGAGGTGAATGAGAGATTTGAAGGGTTGAGGTGAATGAGACATTTGAGGTGAACGAGTGATTTGAGGTGAACGAGTGATTTGAAGGGTTGAGGTGAATGAGTGATTTGAGGTGAACGAGTGATTTGAAGGGTTGAGGTGAACGAGGGATTTGAAGGGTTGAGGTGAATGAGACATTTGAGGTGAACGAGTGATTTGAGGTGAACGAGTGATTTGAAGGGTTGAGGTGAACGAGTGATTTGAAGGGTTGAGGTGAACGAGGGATTTGAAGGGTTGAGGTGACCGAGTGATTTGAAGGGTTGAGGTGAACGAGTGATTTGAGGTGAACGAGTGATTTGAGGTGAACGAGTGATTTGAAGGGTTGAGGTGAACGAGTGATTTGAGGTGAACGAGTGATTTGAGGTGAACGAGTGATTTGAAGGGTTGAGGTGAATGAGGGATTTGAGGTGAACAAGGGATTTGAAGGGTTGAGGTGAACGAGTGATTTGAAGGGTTGAGGTGAACGAAAGATTTGTAGAGTTGAGGTGAACGAGGGATTTGAAGGGTTGAGGTGAACGAGGGATTTGAGGTGAACAAGGGATTTGAGGTGAACGAGGGATTTGAGGTGAACGAGTGATTTGAAGGGTTGAGGTGAACGAGAGATTTGAAGGGTTGAGGTGAACGAGGGATTTGAAGAGTTGAGGTGAACGAGTGATTTGAAGAGTTGAGGTGAACGAGGGATTTGAGGTGAACAAGGGATTTGAAGGGTTGAGGTGAACGAGTGATTTGAAGAGTTGAGGTGAACGAGTGATTTGAGGTGAATGAGTGATTTGAAGGGTTGAGGTGAATGAGTGATTTGAGGTGAACGAGTGATTTGAAGGCTTGAGGTGAACGAGTGATTTGAGGTGAACGAGTGATTTGAGGTGAACGAGTGATTTGAGGTGAACGAGTGATTTGAAGGGTTGAGGTGAACGAGGGATTTGAGGTGAACGAGTGATTTGAAGGGTGGAGGTGAACGAGGGATTTGAGGTGAACGAGGGATTTGAAGAGTTGAGGTGAACGAGTGATTTGAGGTGAATGAGTGATTTGAAGGGTTGAGGTGAATGAGTGATTTGAGGTGAACAAGTGATTTGAAGGCTTGAGGTGAACGAGTGATTTGAGGTGAACGAGGGTTTTGAAGGGTTGAGGTGAACGAGTGATTTGAGGTGAACGAGTGATTTGAGGTTAACGAGGGTTTTGAAGGGTTGAGGTGAACGAGTGATTTGAGGTGAACGAGTGATTTGAGGTGAACGAGTGATTTGAAGGGTTGAGGTGAACGAGGGATTTGAGGTGAACGAGTGATTTGAAGGGTGGAGGTGAACGAGGGATTTGAAGGGTTGAGGTGAACGAGGGATTTGAAGGGTTGAGGTGAACGAGGGATTTGAAGGGTTGAGGTGAACGAGTGATTTGAGGTGAACGAGTGATTTGAGGTGAACGAGTGATTAGAGGTGAACGAGGGATTTGAAGGGTTGAGGTGAACGAGTGATTTGAGGTGAACGAGTGATTTGAGGTGAATGAGTGATTTGAAGGGTTGAGGTGAACGAGGGATTTGAGGTGAACGAGGGATTTGAAGGGTTGAGGTGAACGAGGGATTTGAAGGGTTGAGGTGAACGAGGGATTTGAAGGGTTGAGGTGACGAGGGATTTGAGGTGAACGAGTGATTTGAGGTGAACGAGTGATTAGAGGTGAACGAGGGATTTGAAGGGTTGAGGTGAACGAGTGATTTGAGGTGAACGAGTGATTTGAGGTTTGTGAGATGTTTGAGTTCCACTGTTTGGTTTCTGATGGTCTGTTTCTTCTCGCTCTGTCTCAGTGAGTCAGGCTGCCGTGGTGACGTCGGTGTCGTCCTCGTTGGCGGGTCATGTGATGTATCCGGGTGCGGTGATGTATGCCACCCCCACCTCCACCCCCACCCCCGCGCTGCCGGACGGAGGCCTCGCCGTGCTGAACCCGTTCACCCCCCCGACCGCGGCCTTACACGTCACCCACGGTCAGCCTCAGGAGCCCGGTGAGTCCGGCCCCGCCTCGTCAAACATAAACCTTCAAAGCAGAGAAACCTGTACCAGAAATCCACTGACCAAAAGTATTAGGACACACCACCTATTCATCAGTCTCATTACTACAGGTGTATATAACCCAGCAGCTAACCCTGCAGTCTGTCTGCACACACATTAGAGAGAGTGAGGTTCTAAAGAGCTACTGGTCTCCAGCGTGGTCTGTAACAGGATCCACCATCACAACAAGTCAGTTAGTGAAACAACTTCTCTCCTAGATTTTCACCATCAGCTGTGAGAGTTTGATTGAACACTGGTAATGTTAAAGAATTACAGTAACTCAGGAAGGTCAGGAGGAGTCAGAGCAGGTAAAGCTACAGAGCGGGGACTCCGAGTGCTGAGGTGTGTAACTGTCTCCAACGCTCAGCTGACCAATCACTGCAGCACCAACACGGTGGAGCTTCACACGAGCTGTGGGGATGTTCTTCGGGGGTGGGCTGAAGACCCAGTGAAGGGATCCTAATGCTTTTAGGGTTCGGGTGGCCCAGTGCTGCTCCATACAGGCCGGCTGGGTGAGTTTTGGTGGGGAAGAACTTGACTGACAATCCTGACCTCAACTCCATCAACAGCTTTGGGATGAAGTACAACAGTGATTTGTGAGCTTCTCGTCCAACATCAGTATTCCACAAAAGTTCTTCTGGATAAATTTCCAAAAATTCACCCCAAATCTTAGAAACTTTCCCAAAAGACTGGAAGCTGTTGTAGTTTCAAAGGACATGCCTGGACTGAATGGGGCGTCTTTAAAGTTCCTGTAATGTGTAGGTGTCCGAATACTTTTGTTCATATAGTGTAATGCTGAAGCATTCCTGTATTTCCATCCTGAATGCTGTATGTCTCTCCAGGTGCAGTTCCTCAAATGTTCCTCACTGGTCCTCCTGGAACGGTTCAGATTCCCGTGTCTGCTGTTCCGCTGCACTCGGTAACACTGCTCTGTTGTGGTTCTGTGGTGGTTCTGTGGTGGTTCTGTTGTGGTTCTGTGGTTGTGTGTTTGTGTTCAGGGTTTTGTAGTTCAGTCTTTAAGACGTGCTCTGAACGTTCTGATGGTTTTGGTTCTTCAGATGCTGATAAATCAGCCGCCTGCCGGCAGCAGCGGCGCGACTCTGACTGAGCTCCGCGTGGTCAACCTGGACAATCCGAAAGGAGACTGAGCTCCGGAGCGCCACCATCAGACTCACATCTATCACTGCACGTCTGCTGCATCGAGAAATGTTCACCAAACGATTGTGCGCGATGGTGTGAAGCGGGACGCCGGAGACCCGCCTCTCTGAGTTCATCACCGCACCGGTTGCTCAGGACGACGCCTCGGTTCCTTCTTCTGAGCTTCTGCTTTCACCGCTAGTGCTGATGGTTTAGCACGTGTCCAAACAAACACACACGCTTACACACACACACACGCTTACACACACACACACACACACACACACACACACACACATGCTTACACACACACACACACATGCTCACATATGATCACACACAGGATTGTGAGGTGTGTGTCTGGAGGAGTTTAGTGAGTAAATATTAAAATAAGGTTCTGATATTTTGGGAAATGTCGGGGAGAGTTTCGGCGTGTGGTTAATCAGAGCCGTTACTGAGACTCACAGGACGAGCAGAGTCGGGCCGGTGGGCCGGTGGGCCGGTGGACCAGTGGGCCAGCGCTCCACACTTCGCCTCCCCCACAGGACACCGGCCTTGTGGCGTGACTCGGCGGGGGGAGCCGACCTCCAGGCGTTCTGGTTTTCTGAGCTGCAGCTTTGAGGTCCAGTTTGAACTTGAGCGTTCTTCAGGTTCTTGTCTTCGCCTGAACGAACCAACATGCTGTCTGAGCGTTCCTGGACTCTGACTCGTATTCCCGCCACACGGAACGCCGCACCTGTTTGAACCCGCCGTGTGCAGTTCGGTGAAGTACTTACTGATTCAGCAGCTTCAGACGCGCGCTGGCCGCTGATCCTCCTCCGCCACCGTAGATCTTCGGAATTCCGTGACGGCAGCTGATTCAGCACTTCAGGAAAATTCAAAAAGCTCCTCCATCGAATCCGATCACAGCGTCGGCGCTGAGCGCTCATTCGGGACCTCGTTGTTTAAACAAACACCTCTCACGGCATTCCTGCGGCGAAGGACGGGCGGAGCTCCTCGCTCTCGGCTCGTTCTTATTAAAGGGCTTTAAATCATTCCTGACTCAGAACCGCTGACTCGCTGACCGGCCGACTCAGAGCTGCAGCGGTTCTGGACGGTCAGGACGTTAATCAGGTTTCTCTGCACTTTTTTATAACCAGTGTTTTTTTCTGAATTTCTGGAAAACGTAAGTATATATTTAGTCGATGGTGGTGAGGAGGAGAGGAGGAGGAGGTGGAGGGTGAGGAGGATGATGAGGAGGAGGGTGAGGAGGAGAGGAGGATGATGAGGAGGAGGGTGAGGAGGAGAGGAGGGTGAGGAGGATGATGAGGAGGAGGGTGAGGAGGATGAGGAGGAGGTGGAGGGTGAGGAGGAAGAGGAGGAGGAGGATGATGATGAGGAGGAGGGTGAGGAGGAGGAGGAGGGTGAGGAGGAGGAGGTAGAGGGTGAGGAGGAGGAGGAGGGTGAGGAGGAGGAGGAGGATGATGAGGAGGAGGAGGAGGGTGAGGAGGAGGAGGAGGTGGAGGGTGAGGAGGAGGGTGAGGAGGAGGAGGATGATGAGGAGGAGGGTGAGGAGGAGGAGGAGGATGATGAGGAGGAGGAGGAGGAGGATGATGAGGAGGAGGAGGGTGAGGAGGAGGAGGAGGGTGAGGAGGAGGAGGATGATGAGGAGGAGGTGGAGGGTGAGGAGGAGGAGGAGGGTGAGGAGGAGGAGGAGGAGGATGATGAGGAGGATGATGAGGAGGAGGAGGGTGAGGAGGAGGAGGAGGGTGAGGAGGAGGAGGATGATGGGTTTGTGAAATTGTCTATGAAATGTATCTTGTTTTGTAAGAACAGTGTTAAAGTGTACGCGAGTGGTTTTTGTAATAAAGATTTTTATATAAAGTTATTTTGTAAGTTTCTCTGATTTAAGGACGGCGCTGGTGAACTATGATCACTAATCAGTTTCTAATTTACACGAGTGAGACGTTTTGCACGTATAGGACGAGCTATAAAGTACCGACTTTTTAAGTACTATGTTTAATAATTAGTGAATTAACACAGTCAGACTTTCGGAGAGGTTTGAAGCTTTAACTGCCTTAAAAACTGAAAATAATAAAGTTACAGTCGATGCAGTGAACAGCCACACCAGACCCCACCCCACCGCCCAGAGAGAAACGGATTCTATCAAACACGTCCACACTGACACACAAGACACTTCAAGACAACAAACACCAGCTGGTGGAGGAACCGGACCAGACGAGGAGAGAACAGACGGAACTCGCCAGCTTGTAGTTCAGTCTCTCTTCTAACAGAAATCAGAGCTCACTGCTACTCTGTGCTGAACTAGACCGGGTGGGGGGAGGGGGGAGGGGGGAGGGGGGTGGGGTGTGGGGTGGACCGCCCTCTAAACTAAACCTGCGTGTGGCAGTGTGAGTGCACGTTCTAAACTGTTCTCCGCCCAGCAGGAAACCAGTATAACCAGTGGAGAGAAGAGGAGACAGTAATAACAGCCAATAACAAACAGTTAACAATCACAACAACAACAGCAACACACAAACCCTTTAAATTCCCCATCAAAGGTGGTCCCGTGAACTCTGCGTATGATAGGTCATTATTCTTTAAAGAGAACACACGTTGAGTATATCATAGATGCTACTAGAAGTTGAAGGTTTATTTATGTTATTAAGTTTTGAAGGTTCAGAAAGTGGTCAGTACAGATCATTGTATCACAGTTTGGCCCCTTGGCTGGTGATGAAATGTGCATTTGTATGATTTTAAAATATGCAGTTTAGAGGCTTGTACGGTCACCAAACTCGGTGTGGGAGTTCAGGAGGCAGCCCCTGACTACATTAATACCTGAACTTAACCCTAACTCTAAATAACCCTTAGCCCTTAGCCCATAACCCTGAATCAATGACTGTATTACTATTACTATTTATAGACAATTCTTGTCTAAATTAGTTAACAATTTGCAATAACACCCCAGTGTGGGGCTCAGCCACCAGAGGGAGGCAGAGTGTTCCACCCTACAAATCAGGGTGACCGTTTTGGTACTACATTGAAATGTCATTTTCAATAGAACTTAACAATGTAATCCAAAAATGCATAATGTGGAGGCATTGTTTGTTTAATGAAAACACAGAAAAAAAACATACATGTACATAAACATAAATTTAGTGTATTATGTATTTTGGCAATTCTGGTGAAGCACTAAAAGTTTATTTCCACAAGAAGTGGCATGTTCAAAAGAATGTAAATGTCATGGAATGAAAAATTAAGGAATTTTAAAGCTGTCCAAAATGGATATGAAGGTAAGACTAAATCCTAAATTATTTTATCAATTTTGCTGAAACAATATAAGTTGGTTTACAATAAAAAATCGCAATGTGATTCATAAAGTACATCATGTGGAGAAATGTTTTGAGTAATTTGAGTGTATTGGAATGTAAAATAAAATAATTTTTTGCACAAAGTATATCGTCACTGTCTAATGAAAAACATGTATCTCCATTTTTGTTGATTCTAAGTTTTCTCCATTATTTGAAAATGCCTATGGTTGTTTACATTGTGTGACAATTTCATGACAAATGGACCAATAAAATGGCTTGGATGCATTGACTTGCATAGATAGTAAAGTATGTTTTTGGTCTCTCCTGGAAAGTTGCAATTTTGAAGATACTTGTTTTTCATTGGACAGCAGCGGTATGTGAATGTAAGCATTATATATTTTGGCAAATTTGATTTAACATTATAAGTTCATTAAAATAATTAGTAAAATAATTAGTAATCTTAGTAGAAAAATAAGAACAAATAAAGAATTATCAAAAAATGCATGCAAAGCTAAGACTGTAGACTTACGTATTTTAACAACGTTCTTGCAACATTGAAACCACATTTTCCACAATATATTGGTGATATAATACACCAATTCAACTAACTTAAGTCTCTTACAGTGAACAATAAAGATATTTAGGAAACATTCAAAAATCCATGTGGCAATATAACTGTTACCTTATATATTTTTACAAATTGGCAAAAAGTTCATTTGCATGAAGTATTTATAGTATACTGCATGAAATGTCTTGGAATGAAAAATAAAGGAATTTTAAATCTGTGCAAAAATGCAGGTAAGGGTAAGACTATAAACGTATAAACGTACCAATAAATTTTCATTTCACAAAGGTTTTTTTGAGCAACATTGAAACTGCAGGAAGAGGAATTTGTGACATCATACATAAAACACATAATGAGGAGGCATTTTCTAACTAACTTTTGTGTTTTGGAATGAAAACGAAGACACCTGAAGCAACATCTCACTACGTGTGAAGACTACAGCCTTAAACATTTTCAAAACTAAATTTTGACCATCTTGGTGAAACAATACAAATTTATTTTTACCAGTAATTTTTATATAATTATTACAACACATGTTGAGACCTTTGTTAAGTAATTTAAGAGTGTAGGAACGAAACTTTAAAGAATTAAAGGACTGTCCAAAAATCATCATGGTTTACGGTATCTCTGGAGTTCTGACCATAAATGTGAAGAGTAGTCAACAATTTAGATGTGACTGTTTTTAGTAAAATATTAAGAACAGCTGGATTATAATCAGTGCTGTTCACCATTAACATGTAAATGTAAACTTGTAAAACTAAAACTGCAAATCGGTTCAAAATGAACTAAAGTTTATATTTAATACTAATCTCTCATGCTTCAAGAGACACCGCTCAAACACACTTATGATGTTTTTGAGACTCTAAGGTCGCAGATAATTAACAAATCAGGTAATTAATGTTTATAATTTATGCTTATACAGATTTACCTGTTTACATATCTTGAAATACTTGTTGTTAACAGAATATCTACTTAATAAACTTGGGCTGCCCAGTTTGCCTCATTCTCCTTCCAGTGTGAGATAAATTTGAGCGAGCCCTGTATGGGCTTGACCTTGTGAAAGCTTTTATTGGGATGCTCATATGTACTTGTTGGTAGAAATATCTTATGTTTTAAGTGTTTTCTTTTCCTAACTATCTAAAGCCTCTGTTATGAAACTATGTTAGCAGATGATGCTCAATAAAAAAGTGTGAATGTTGTGTATATGGTTGTTTATTTGATAAAAGCTCTGGAAATAATGTGAACTGGTTAAATTACAAGCTCCATCTTGATGTGGGTGTTGCTAGTAATTATTAAAGGTTTAACGGTTATTAAATTGTTTTTTAAAAAGTTTTGAAATTCACCAGCAGATGGCACATTTCTACACATTTCATTGTCTGATTGGTCCATTACTGATGTAGCCTGTAGACAATTAACATGGTGTTTATTTTAAACTTTCAGACAGTTTTAAAACTGGGATCTAAAATGTATGAAATGCTGCACGTCTACAAAACCGTTCAGATTTCATAACTGTTATGAAGCTGTTAAAAAGCTATAATCTGATTAGATTAAATGTTTTATTCTTGTGTGCTTTTATTCACTCATGTGTCCCCTGGTGTCTGAATTAAAATAATGCATCACATGTATAAAACAAAGAAAGGTATGACGTCCCATAAACAATAAACAGACAGTGTCTGAAATCTTCTACTCAGTACATACTAGATTGGACCGGTGTGCACTAGAAGTGTGTAGTATCTACACAACCTCATTGTGTTTTATGTGTTACTGGTTTAATGAAAAACACAAACTGTTGGGCCCATGTTGGATTAATGAATATTAATGAAATCTAAACTTGTGTCAGACTTTCGGTGTGATTAACCAAACAGCAATTTTCTTCATTTATTCACAAACTAGATCCAAGAGCTGCCTTATGTTAAAAAATTACAAGGTGGATCTCTTAGTAAATATAAGCTTTTTTGGTTGATCTCTCAGTAAATATGGGCTCCTAAGGTGGATCTCACTGTACATTACCGGACCCGGATGTACCAGCATATGTGACTGTCATGTGTATGATTACATATCTGACTGTCAGTGCAAACATAATGAAGGTGAAGTGTAAAGACTGGAATATCCCACTTTTTCATCAGTACAGTTTCAGTGAGCTGTCAGTCGGAGCGTCTTCATATCTTACTGTATCTGTCCCTGATCATGTGTTAGCGTCCTGAGTCCTGAAGAAACTCCACATTAACGTTAATCTGTTTACTGGACATAAACACATTGTTCCTCTTCATCACCAGCAGGTGGCGCAGTTCTACACTGTTGCTCTTCATCACCACCACCAGCTGAAGTTTATTACTAATTAAAGGCTTTTTTGATTTTTGATGCAGTTTTAAAGACATTAGGATACAAATGTGTTGGAAATATTGAGCTTGCATCAATTTAGCCTTCATACTTACAAACAAACATTAAGCCATAATCTGTTTATCAAACACCCAAAACATCTTGATGGACTCTTGGAGCTCCAAAGACTAAAAGCTTACACAGCAACAGAAAGAACAATCAAAGATCTGCTGTGGTTTAAAAGTTTATTCCGCAGCTGGAGTGAGCAGTGCCTTCGTTCCAAACTGAGAAGATTTCATTTTCTGTTATTTGGCCTCCATAATAATGTGAGCTATGTTTCATACAGTAGTACAGCCCTCATAATTATGGTGTCCCTAAAGCTCATACAGTATAAATGAAGATTTGTCACAAAATGAAACTAGCAGTGACAGAGAGTGCTGCTTCAAAAACAAACCAATACCTGAAACTCTCTGTGAAAATAATTCTTTTTAAAAGTGATGGAACGTTTCATAACTACAGTCATCAAAACGAGGTCCTAATCTCTCTCTCTCTCTCTCTATCTCTCTCTCTATCTATCTGTGTATGTATGTATGTATCTCTCTCTCTCTCTCTCTCTCTCTCTCTCTATATATATATATATATATATATATATATATATATATATATATATATATATATATATATATATATGTATAAACCTCAGCATTGTCTTTAGCCCACACTCACAAGAATTATCACCTTACTTATTAGCTCCTTGTCAACATGCTATCTTGGTTTTTGACTTGGAAGTATATCATGTTTGTGGAGGACGGGTCAGGGAGGAGTGGATTTTTGATTTGGGGGGGAGTGTACGTTGAGAGTTACTGGTGTTTAAACTCAGCTGTGGTTAGATTAGATGGTGGAGAGAAGCAGCCTGGTGGGAGTGTACAGTGAGTGTTACTGGTGTTAAACCTAGCTGTGTTTATATTAACTGTGGTAGAGGAACAGCCTTGTTGAGAATACAGAGTGAGTAGGTGGTTAAGAAACCAAGCTGTGGTTAGATTCGATGGAGGAGAAAAGCCTGGTTGAGGAGACTGCAAGAGTAAATGTTGTTTAAATTTTGCTGGGGATAGATTAGTTTGGGAAATGGAGTGGCCTGATCAAGTATACTGTGAGATTAGATGTGTTTAAACATAACTGTGATTAGATTAGATTGGGAGAGTAGCAGCCTGGTTGAGTATACAGTGAGATTTGACGTTGTTTACACCTAGCAGTAGTTAAATTAAATGGGGGACTGAAGCCACCTGGTTGGGTATAGAGTGAGAGTAGATGGTGTTTAAACCTAACTGTGGTTAATTACTCTTTTTATACAGATGAAATTTAAATGTGGGATTTTTCTTTTAATTTCAAATGAAGCCTTAACTCCAAATTGACCATTACATTTGTTTAAACATTTAGAGCCGTTGACTCTGCCCACATTAAATAATAAGTACAAACACGTTCTGCTCATAAACAGCAGTGAGTGTTATGATCTGTGTTATCTACAGTATATGGAAGGAAGTCTTAATTGAAAAAGGTAATCTGTAGAAAAGTTGGTTTTATTAAAAAGTACAATACAAATTGTGTTATGCTGGAACAAGAAGTCACATCTAATTAAAAGACCCAGAACTGATACTATGTTTTGTTTTCTATAAGAATCTTATTTATATTGATTAATAATAATTTACAACAATAAAGAAATTTGCAATATGTACACATATATAAAGTCTTATAGTACAATAGAAGAATAAAATGTAAAGTGACTGTGGCTGTATACAATCAAAGGGTAGTATTAAAAGAATATATCAAACAGAGGAATGAGACATAGTTCTGTGGATGCTGCTGTTGTCCAAAAAAAAAATGTATCTCCATTTTTTTATGTTTTAGTTTTCCCTATCATTTGAACGCATCAGCTGCCGTTTACATTGTCTGAAAAATTGTGATGAATGGATCAATATAAATGCTCCAAAATTCTAAATTCTGGTTCCATTGACTTACATTAAAAGTAAAGACTCTTTTTGCCCTCTCCTTTAAAATTTATATTTTGGAGATACTTGTTATTCTTTGGACACCCACGTTATGTTGTTTCCGTCAAAGATAAGTGTTTCAACTCAGTTTGAAAAAAAATGATCAACACATAAAAAGCTGTACCTAAATGAAACCTCTTTTGTAGACCACTGTTCTGAGGCAAAGATGTGATGGTTAGACTCCACAAATGACAGTGTTGGTGTTGCTAGAATTGTACAGAAAGTTCATAAAAAGTTTCTTAAATATAAACAATAATACGAACAAACTGCACTAGTTATCTCCTAAATCATTCTCAATGTATGTCTAGTATGGCCTGTAGCAGCATGTACCAATTAAAATATTTAGATTGGGATTGCTTGGGAAAAATGTTTCTTGCTTTCATTTACACACCCAGCAGGAAATTAGCAACTTAGCTACACATATGACTCTATGAGAACTTTGAATTGGCTAATACAAAGTGTAAGGGTCAGTCACAGAATCTAATATTGCAACAATTGTTACAGTACTTCAAAGGGCTTACACACCATTGTTTAAGGCGTTTTCAGTAACAGTAAGATGCGCTGAAGGGTGCTGAAATGATTTTAAAGATTTCGAATAGCTGTATGAAACGGTCACATCAAATATCTTATAGAATGTTGTCTTCAGTCCCAGTTCACTCACCGTTAGCTGTCACTAACAATTTTATTATTATCTCTGTAAAAGATCTCAGTTGTATTAGGAGCATGTTAGCTTGAAGCCAGTGCATTAGTTAGGTCTTCTGACATGTCCATTCTGATGACTCATCTGAACACACTTCAGCCTTCTGAGCGAGTGTGTGGAACCAGAAGAAAAGTTTTAAAACACGTGCAGGTTGTTAAACTGGGGTTCATATAAGAATTCATTGTCAGGAAAATGTTACATTAGTTTCACCTGTAAGTGGCTTCATTTTAAATATGGGTTTCTGAATGTTTGTTGTTTACAGTGCTAGGAGCTGTTCTAGTCTCATTATTCAGTTTCTAAAGTAAACCCATCCATTCCAGACCAGGCTTTTATTGGAGTTGGTGATTGTTTCAACCTGACTGCACATGAGCTCATTGTGGGACCATTTAAAAGTCATACTAATTCAGAAACTAATCAGAAATCACACGTGTTTGTCACACGAGTTAAATAGTGAAATAGTATCACTCTTATTTGTGGCTTGATCTTGTGTGTGCATATTTTATAAAGGCACACTGAATGGGTTGAAACCGGCACTTCAGGGACTTACTCTGATCTATGATTCACAAAAAATATTTGAAAAATTATATTCTAAACCCAGTTGAACAGGGCTTCAACAAAGACATCAAATTTAGCCTGTATTTTAGTGGCCCCTCCTCTTCATTCAAGAATATTTCATTTGCCATGATTTAAAATTTGTGCAGAAATTTATTTATGAACTTGTAAAACACAGGACTGTTAACTCAAGGCAAGTGGTCCTTTAATGCCTGGTTCACACTACACGACTGGTTGAGCTGTAATCGGGATTCTTTCAGTTATCGTGGCTTTCACACTACACGACTGATCGGCAACACGGGGTCACGAATTACACAACTTTTAGTCTGAAGAATCACAGACTCATCCGGCTTCGGTCCAAAACACGTTATTGTCACGAGAACACACAAAAACTAAACGCATGTGAGAGCTAGCGCCACCACGTAGAACACTATTTCCAAAACGGACGTCAACAAACCAGCGATACGAGCTGTTACTGCGCTGATCTGCAAGAAAGAAGAAAAAGTTACGAAGATAGATAAAGACATGGGGTCAGCAGGGACTGTCTGTTCTGCAGAGAGAGCTGGAGGTAAATATTTAATATTTTATCAATTAAAACATACGTGTCGCTCGCAGCTGCAGAGAGATTGCGTGAACGGTGACACAGTTCTGTCTCTACGTGATCCCATTGGCTGTAGCTAGATGCTGCTGTTGACTCACTGTTGCCGACTGCTCTAGATATTAAACATGCTAGGTTCACCTAACCCTAACCCTAGCCGTTCACACTACACGACTGAGTGAGCACCGAGTGGTCGCCGATTTGCCTCCGAGCAGAGGTTTTTGTCAGCGATCCACAAAAAACAGTCAGCGACTGAAAAACCAGGCTAAAATCGTGTAGCGTGAACTAGACATAAGATGTGCAGACAATAACCTGTCACGGAGGTGAAGCCTGTTTTTTTTATTTAACCCAAATCATTGAGTTTTCATTCAGAAATGATTTTTGACACAAAGTGATTAAGAAGAATGATCACTAATGATTTGCGTCTGGTCTCTGATCTCCTGTTAGAACGCAGTGATGATTCTCCAGCTGTAGTGAGAGTGTGTGTTGGATTGAGTAGTGCTGGTCTGTGACTGCAGAGTATGTGTTGGGCTTAGGAGTGTTGCATATGTGTGTGAATGTAGAATGTGTGTGAATATGTGTGTGAGTGTAGAATGTGTGTGTGTGTGTAGTGTGAGTATGTGTGTGAGTGTAGAATGTGTGTGTGTGTGTAGTGTGAGTATGTGTGTGTGAGTGTAGTGTGAGTATGTGAGTGTGTGTACTGTAAGTGTAGTGTGAGGATGTGTGTGTGTACTGTGAGTGTAGTGTGAGTATGTGAGTGTAATGTGAGTATGTGTGTGTAGTGTGAGTGTAGTGTGAGTATGTGAGTGTGTGTACTGTAAGTGTAGTGTGAGGATGTGTGTGTGGTGTGAGTGTAGTGTATGTGAGTGTAATGTGAGTATGTGTGTGTAGTGTGAGTGTAGTGTGAGTATGTGAGTGTGTGTACTGTAAGTGTAGTGTGAGGATGTGTGTGAGTGTAGTATAAGTGTAGTGTGAGGATGTGTGTGTGTATGTGAGTGTAATGTGAGTATGTGTGTGTAGTGTGAGTGTAGTGTGAGTATGTGAGTGTGTGTACTGTAAGTGTAGTGTGAGGATGTGTGTGAGTGTAGTATAAGTGTAGTGTGAGGATGTGTGTGTGTATGTGAGTGTAATGTGAGTATGTGTGTGTAGTGTGAGTGTAGTGTGAGTATGTGAGTGTGTGTACTGTAAGTGTAGTGTGAGGATGTGTGTGAGTGTAGTATAAGTGTAGTGTGAGGATGTGTGTGTGTAGTGTGAGTGTGTGTGTGTGTGTGTAGTGAAATGTACCTGATGGACTGAACACAGGAAGTGTGCATGTGTAACACACACACACACACACACACACACACACACACACACACACATTTGATAATCAGTGCAGGAAATAAGTATTAAATATTCTGATGTTATTTCCGGTGTGGTTCTCTGTGATTGGCTGTTTTTGGAAATAAGTTTAATAAAATGCTGAATCGTTTTATCTCCACTGTGTTGAGTGTGTACAGTTCTGGTTCTCTGTGTTTGAGTGTGTAAGGTTCTGGTTCTCTGTGTTTGAGTGTGTAAAGTTCTGGTTCTCTGTGTTTGACTGTGTAAAGTTCTGGTTCTGGTTCTCTGTGTTTGAGTGTGTAAGGTTCTGGTTCTGTGTGTTTGAGTGTGTAAAGTTCTGGTTCTGTAACAGCAGTAAACTCTACAGTGAGAGGGTCGGTGTGGAGTCTACAGGTTTAGAACCTACATGTGGTTCTGAGATTCACTCTGCGGGACTCTGCAGCTCATTAAGGGTTAAATTAATTGGGGGCGGTAACCAATCAGGACGCGCAGCTGATTCAGTTTAAACGAGCAGAGCACGAGAGAGGGCGCGAGCAGCGGAGGCGGGAAGTGAGTGTTTGAGGTAAAAGAAGCGAACCCGCTGTTTGAAGCTCTGAAAGTCTTTAAACTCCGAACACGCGCCTGAGAAGAGAGTCCAGCAGCTCCGGCTTGGTGGGCCGTTTCTCCGGGAGGCTGGACAGACAGAACCGGCTCTAAACACGGCGGTACCGGACTGTGTGAGGCGGATTGAGGAGAGTTGGAGGCTTCGTCAGTGAGTCCAGTCGAGGACGCTCCGCGTTACTGTAAGTCCGAGCTGAGAGTCAGACTCGCTCTAGTTGAACTGCTGGAACTCTTTCTGTGTGTTGAGTCAGTAACGCGCTGAAGTTGAGCTGAATGTGGTTCCGAGCAGACCGGACTGAGTTTGTGCTGAAAGCTAACAGCTCAGGGATTTAGTGCACGCGCACAGAGAGCAGTGAATCGGTTCTGGACTCGTTCTTTGTGTTCTGAGGTAGAACTCCTCACAGAGCGGGTTCTGCTGGAGGACTCTCTTTCAGAGGACAGGAGGAAATCAGGTTTTGGTGATTCAGAGGTTTTGGTTACTGAAATAAAATTCTAACTAAAATAAATATTTATGCTGGTATGAAGTTTCCTGAAGTGTTTATCCGGTTTTTCTGAACAGTCTTACTGAGAGCAGGAAACAGTTTAGGCCACCAGATTTCTGGGTATCATTATATCATTTTTCTTAGTGTAGTGGGTTATTTATTTCCAGATAAAGTTAAAATGTGTTGGTGACTGTCTTACAGGTTTGTTTAGGGGCGTCTAAAAAAGTAGCTGGATGGATTAGCTTTGATATTCTTGACTTTTTTTTTTTTTTTCTGTTAATCACATCCGTGTTTTTTTTTTTTTTTTTTTATTCATGTGTCAAAGTTTCCGAATGTTACTTTCTTGATCAGTATGTCAACATTTTCTTATAGCTGACTACACAGTTGCTATAGCGATGGAAATCTAAAGTATTGAAGTTTTCTTTTAAAAATAAGTGTTATGATTTGTGAGTTGACTAAACTTTTTTCTATGTAATGTGTGCTTTTTTTATTTTATTTATTTTTATAATTTTTTCTTTTCATCTCTTATTTCAGCACATGCAGAGTCAGTTGTTTTCTTCAGGCGTTTAAAGTGTTGGAGTTTCTCCAATGCATCTGATCTGGTATTGATAAGCTTGAAGATGTCTGCATTGTTTTCTGTGCCATCAGAGACCAATTCAGATTTACCTTTTCAGATATCGGTGTCAGTTCTCCAGTTCAGGCTGGAGAGGTGTGTGTTTTTTTTTTTTGTTTTTTTTTTTGTGGTGGAATAAGGTCCACCAGGTGCTTTAACACTGAACACATTTTTTCCAGTGGGTCGTGTGATAGACATCTGACAAGTGTTTAGTAAACTTGCTGCAAAGCTCAACCAAAAAAAGAATCTGTAATTTGTACAGTGTTCTCTGCTTTGCAATTAGAATGTAGAAATGCAAACACTAATGTCACCAACAAATCAAATATTAACTGTTTGTGACACCATGCTCACCAGCCATGAAGCTCCTGTAGTCTAGGAGCTGTTTGTGTTTTATCTAAGTCAGATCAAAAGGGGCAAGGTCACTTTAGGCCGGTTCTCATCTGCTCAGATTGAGCTGACTTGCTGTTCTCTTGCTTTGTGGCAGCTTCCTGTAGACCACTTCGAGGAGGAGATCATCCTGGTGATAAACAGTGTGAGGATCATCATTGCAGCCCTTTCCAGGAGGACTCAAAGTACAATCTTGGACGACTGAAGGTGCCAAAACATGAGCTTGTGTGACTCACTTTTGAACTTATTTAATACATTTATGGTGAATGTTGGGCATCACTGTAAAACCAGAAGTAAAAAAAAAAACATGAACACTAGATGGGTTTAAATATGGTCCACAATTATTTTATTGGCAGTGTGCCAGAGTATAAAACCATGTATGATGGGTTTGACAATTATTAAAAATCGTGAGATGACTGCAACAGTAGTAGTGGTCAGCAATACTATAAATGTTCATGTTGAATTTGGTCCAAATGGTCATTTTGCAGTATTTAATGTTCCACAATTGTCATGTGCTTCTAAAATATGACAAGGTGGTAAATATTGCAAATGTTTGTTATTGAATATGTAGATCCATAAACATATGGATTTTAGTAATATTGTTATATAACATGATATAATGGGTTTAAATAAGATCTGAAGGGGTTTTAATATGATCCAAAAGCCATGGTGTGTGTGTGTGTGTGCGCGCGTGTATATAGTTTCCAAATTGATAGCAGTATCCAAAGACATGACAAAATGGGTTTGAATATAATCCAAAACTGTGGTATGATTCTGATTTGGTCAATAATGTAAAAGCTCATGTTCCGAAACACTTTGGTTCATATTTTTTTAAATTATGATATAAGCAGTGTGCCAATGTCTAAAAACATGTGATGGAATCACTGGCACTGCATGGAAGTGATTTGTGCTCTCCAGAGGAGCGCACCTACCAGGTAACATGAAGTGTCCACATCTGCTCCATGCAGGCTCTAGCTGGTGTTTGTCGAGGCTCTGTGCTGCTCCTCTTCTCTTCACTCTGCACTTGTTCTTTTGGTGATGTAATTATCTATCATGCTTTCTCCTACCACTGTTTTACTGATGACACTGATGTGTTTCTTCCCTCAATCTGATATTCACCACAATCATGCGATCTCATTTGAGTATCTCTAGATTGATCTGCCTGAACGTGCAAAAGCCTACGTGTTATTCTGGACGATCAGTTATTGTTATCAGTCCATATCGTGATCCTAACTGGGTTATACAGATGTTCCCTCTATGACATCTGATGGATTCCACCTTTTCCCTCTCAGGAAGCTACCTGGGTGCTGGTCCAGTCTCTTCATTTTAGGGCTTGATTACTGCAACTTGTTCCTGGCTGGGCCAGCAGAGGGTTTAGCACGAGGGTAGTTTTGACTTTTACTAGATAGAATTATTTTTTGACTGAACAGAAAATACTTTGCTTTGGATTTGAGTGTCTGCTGAATGCATAGGGTTGGTTCAGCTTCAGTATATAAGTTTAAAAAAACATGATGGGTATGAAAGCAGTCCTAAATTGTGATGTGATTTCAAAAATGTATGAAGGGTTAAAATGACACTGAAGATTGTGATGTGATGGGTTTTAATGAGGTCCAGAATTGTGGTTTGAGTCTGAAACCATGATAAAAGGTATTAAGTGAGGTTGAAATTGTGGTGATTCCAAGAACATATGGTCAACAGCACTGTGAATGTGATGCATTTCTAAAAACGTGTGTTTTGATTATGTCCGAAATTGTGTGTTTTTTTTTATTTTTATTTTTTATTAAAAACAGCCGATGTTTGTGTCTGAAGACATGATGTATAATGAGTTTGGTTAAAGTCCAAAACTGACGTGAATCTAAAGACCTGAGACAGTGTGTTCAAACATGATCTTTGTTAATTGTGATATAAAACCCTGATGGGTTTAAAGAAGGTTTAAAATCTTACTTAAATCATAATATGCTTGAAGGAGGGTCAAAGTTGTGTCCAAACTTGAGTTGTGAAAAATGTATATTTGAAAGAGGTGTAAAATTCTCATAATTCCAAAAGTATTATAATGGGTATGAGTGATGTCCTGAATTGTTGTATGATTCCATGAACATGAGTAACATGAGTGTAAATATCCAAAAGACATGATAAAATGGTTTTGTATGGGATCTAATGGGTTAATGTGAACTGTGATGGTGTGCCAAAGTTAGAATGAGGTCAGTGTCAGTCTAAAGACAGTTTTTAAAGGTCAATAGTATGATGGAAATCCAAATTGAATGATGTCAGAAGTTGGGGTTTAAACAAAAGATATAATGGGTTTAAGCTAAATCAATGATAATAAACCATGATATTCCAAAGACTTGATAAAATTGTGTAATGATTGTGCCATATGGTGGGCAGGATCACTAAAGATTCTTTTTAAAATGTGGATGTGTAAAATGTGACGTTTTAATGAGGTCACTAAATATGATCTGATTTTTAAGAATTAGATATTGGGTGTGAATAACCCTCAAATGTGTTGTGGTTGTTTGAAAAAATGTTTTGAATGCAGCCCCAGATTATGGTCCAAAAACAAGATTATAATTTAAATAGTTTTACTCAACATTTTTGATGCGTTGTCAACAGAGGCAGTTCCCTCCCGTCTTGGTTAAGTATCCTCTAACCTTCATTCTATTCCTGTATCTTCATCCCCCCCCTAACCCCCCTTTTTTGTTCTAAATACTTATCTCCATCGTGAAGCTCATGCTGAACAGCTGAAAATTGTGATTTGAGTCCAAGTACATGGTTTGGTGGTGAACAGTGTAAATGTGGAAGTGTATGTTTAAAAGAGTAGTAATAATGGGCTTTTAAATAAGGTCAAAATTGGTGGTCATTGCAAGAACTTGAGGTTTATTACCTGTTCTTTCACCCCACAGAGTTATTAAACGCTGTCTTCATCAGAGGAAGTGCAGTGCCAGTAAGATTATCCATCCCCCATGGTTGTCACATTCTTGGACAGGGATGGTAGGTGGATCTCCCGTTCTCCAAGCATGGCTGGCAGGGGTGGTGGCAAAGGTTTGTTTTGTGTAGAAAGTGGCACTTCACTCATTTTCTCATTTCTCCATTTTCTTTTTCAGTGCACAGAGCAGGCCACGTTCTTGACTTGAACTTCAGCGGGCTCACTCCTGTGCTGGGTATCACAGTAATTTGCCTTAACTGCTCAGGTAATCAGTTTCTTTTGCATGCTTCCATCGTGTTCTGCCTTTACTCAGCATGACCTGCACTTTTTCTCGCTTGTTCTTGCTTGAACTGTTTTAAATGCCTTTTTCCCCTCTTAGGTTCACATCCTGAAGAAGCTCCAACATTAGCAGCTACCAACTGGTATCCTCTTTTTTTTTTTATTATTATTTATTTTTTATATTAACCCTATTAAAACCTTTTTTCAAAGTATAGTCTATAATCCGTTGTCTCCTCTCCTCACCCAGAACCTGCCACAGGACCCCAACCAGTCTGGCTTCAAACCAACACTCTCAACAGCAACTGCCCCATAACAGTGACTTAGAAGCTCTAGGTAGCCGATCATCAGTTCTGATTGTTAATCCCTCTGCAGTTCAACAAAAGACTCTTATCGGTCCTTGTTAACCTTGGAAGCACTGGATCTCTGCATCTGGAGCAGTGCTCTTACCAGGTAAGATCTACAGTTTTGCTCCATGCAGTCTCCGCACCAGAGTCTAAAGGCTTCATTCTGCTTCTTGTCTTGTTTTCACTCTACACTTTTCTTGGTGGGTTAAGTGTCTCATAAAGATCCTTCTTCTTACACTGACACCTGACAGTTTTTCTTCACAACTTTTGTTGCTCAGTTTGACTGGTGCATGTTTGCAGGTCTGATATTTGTGAAAAGATGTCAGACAACTTGTCACCTGAAGTTTAGTATGAGTGAGTCGGAGTGGCTGTTAGTTCCTTGGACCACAGGTCCTTTTGCCATCCTATTTTAGAAATCCTATGATTGTCCTGTCTGAAGATGCAAATATATTCTAGACGACCAGTTATTGTTCTCAGTCCGTATTGTGAGCCTAACTGTCATACATTTGTCTTGTACAACATTTGATTCTTTCTTTCTCAAAATGGCACACTGGTGCTAGTCTCGTCATTTCAAAATTTGAATATTGCAACTTGTTCCTGGCTTGTCTTCTGAAACTGATCTAGAATACAGCAGCATGGCTTGTCTTGAATCTTCCCAAGTTCACTCATGTCACCCACATTGCTGTGTTTCCTTCGTCGGATACCTGTAGCTAGACCAGCCACGTTCTGCTTTTATAGCTATGGTCAAAAGTTTACACTTGTATTACAGCTTGGCTAGACCTGCCGTCCTTCCAGATGCATGGAATACAAGCATCAAGACTTGTCGCTGTCCTGGCACCCAAGTGGTGGATTTACTGTCCAAACAGCACTTTGTCACAATCTGTAAAAAGGATTAGTTGAAATAAAGTCTAGGTAGGAGTACTGCCTGGACATTGCACTTATCCTGTATTTAATCATGTATTTGTTTGTCTAGGTATTAACATAATCCTTTTTTTTCTGACTGTGTTTTGAGAGTAGTTCGGACTTGAACCATTTCTACTACCTAGACGTGTGTTCTTTAACTACACACAAAGCCTTAAAGTAAGTTGCTGTGGGTGAAATTTAAATGCCACAATTGCAAATGTAGTTGGAAGTTTAGCTTGAATGAAACACAATGGGTTTAAAGATGAAAGCCTGAGGTGATTCTAAAAACAAAATGGGGGTCCAAAGACACGTTTTAAGGAGGTCTACAATTGTAATGTTTTCAGAAATGGCATAATGGGTTTGAACATGAGCCAAAAGAGAGAGAGAGAGAGAGAGAGAGATAAATAAAATATATATTTGACTTTTTTATTTAAATGTCTTCTAATATATCATGTACTGTAAATGTTTAAATTCACATGTACAAAGACATTTATGCTTAACATATGGGGGACAGCAGCACTGTAAAAGTTCAACTTGGACATTTAAGTCCAAAACCTGATTCAAAGGGTTTGCTTGAGGTGTGAAAGTAAAAAGAACATGATATAGTGAATTTAATGGGTTTAAAGGAAGTCCTATATTGTGATATGAATCTAAAAACATAATATATAGTATTTTTGGTGGAAGTGATATGATTCCAAGAAAAAAGATGTTTGAATGGTATTTAACACATTTGTATATGTACCGAAGTGGAGCTAATGGTGTGCTAAAGTCCAGAAGCATTGAGATTTGAGTCTAAAGACGTTTTGAAAGCAATCCAAAATGAGTCCAAATAATAAAGGGGTTTGAAGACAAAGTTTGAGTACAAATACATGGTATATAGTTTGAAGAAGGCCTTACTTGTGATGTGATTTCAAGAAACTGTTGCAGTGGGTTTGAGGACAACCACCAAAAAAAAAATAATGGGTTTAAATATGGACCGAAATGGTGTTCGTAGTGTGCAGAAGTCCAGAAATATGATTGAAAGAGGTGCAGCGTTGTGGTGATGTGTTTAAAGGAGGTTTAAAAAGATGACTCCAAATATTTGTAATTGGATTTAAAATTGTGATGTTACAACATATGATGGTCAGTAAACCTGTAAAAATTTGACTTTTGTAAAAAATCCAGAGTTGATCCTATGGGCTTGAATGAGGTCCAAAATTGTGACGTGATTACAAAAACATGTGATTGGTTTGAATGAATCTACAATTGTAAAGCAATGCAAGTCCAAGATTGTGGTCCAACATGTTGGTCTGTAGCCCTGTAAAGGTTCAGCTGATTGTGTTTCCAAAAACGTGATTATAATGAGTTGAATTAAGCAAAGAAAAAAAAAGCAAACTGCATATAATGGGTTTGATTAAGGTACAAAATATGAAGTCATGGGTTTGAATGAGGTCTGAAGTTTGATTCCAAAAATGTTATTTGTCTTTTTTTTTTTTTTTTTTTTTTTTGCTTTCAATTGTCTAAAGGTTTCAAGGTTCTAAAATTTGTGATATGATTCCCAAGGCAGGAGTCTAAAGTTGAATCCATGAATCCAAAATGCATGATCTAATAGGATTGAATGAGGTCCAAGGTTGTGATGTGATTTTGAAAACAGTTTTATTGAGGTCTGAAATGGATGATCCTATAAACATATGGTGCTCAGAAATACTGTTAGCATTCAGTTTAAAGGTGCACGTCCAAAAACATCATGAGGTGCTTGTTTTTCTTTTTTTAGATGTGTAGCTTTTTTAACAATACTTTTAATTTATTTTTGTTTTATTTAATTAATTATTATTTTAATTGTTTTCTTATTTTAACATTTTATTTTGCATTAATATTATTTCTTTTACTTTTTAGTTATTACCCCTGTTTTTTCAGTTTGTCTTTTTTTTAATTAAAATCTTACTTTTCGTTTTATTTACTTTATTTATACATGTCCTGTTTAGCTATTTATTTATTCCTGTCTTATTCTTTATTTATTCTCTTACTTTGTTGCCATCTTTTATGATTCATCATGGTCTTGTCACTCTTTACTTTAAAAAAAAAATTCAGTTTCTATATTAAAGTTAATTATATATATATATATATATATATATTTTACATTTATTTATTTATTTTTCCTTATTCCCTTTGTGAAATTGTAATGCTTGGCTACATTGAAAATGAGGGTCTCCCTCAGTGTACTTCCGAGTGGAAATAAATGTTGATTGGTTGATTTAAGGTCCAAAATGTATGATTTAAAAAAAAAAATTATCTTTATCTCCATGTTCTTCCTTCACTCAGTATAACTTGCATTTATTTTCTCTCAGATCTTACTTCAAATGTCCTTTCTAACCTTGCCTCTTATTTTTTTTGCCTTCCCACCTGGAGGAAACTCATGCTGGACAGCTCAGACATCAGCAGCTACTGCCTGGTATCACTCTTTCCTAAAATAACTTGACTGAACATTCAAAGTTATGACATTCAATAATCTTTTTTTTTTTTTTTTTTTTTTTTTTTTCCTTCACTCATAGCATCTCCAGACTTCAAGATCTGTCAACCGATGATTGGTTATTGTTCTTCTAAACTGTAAGATCCTCCTGTCTGTATCTCATATATTTATGTCCTAGCTGGAGGATAGCGCTGCACCATGCAGACTCTATACCAGTGTATGTCAACGCCCTGTGCTGCTCTTCGTTTCACTCTACACTGAAATTGTCAGCTGAACCAAGTGCTTGCTGGTAAGTTGAGTTTTTACTTGCTTTGATTCTGTCTGTTGGTTACAAATCTATATTTCTGGATCTAGAGTACATCGTAATTGTTAGTTTCAGCTTTGGTTTGGCCCTAAGGTGTGACTTGTGGGGGGTGGCCTTACTAGACACTAGTTAGATATTCTGGAGGTATTCTCTACTAGCAGTCTACAGTAACTAGATGTACGCAACATTTTATCAATGCAGATGGTAACCTTAAATGTCCACTAAATATATTCTCACTTATTCTTGTATATTTTCAGTTGAAACAATTACTTCCAAGACTTTTTATACCTTCCTACCTTTGCCTCGGGAAGCACAATAGGAAAAATAAAACACATGATGCAGTGTGTCTGAAATTGTGATATGATTCCAAAATGAGCATATAATGGGTTTGACTAAGGTCAATGACTGATATGAATGCATTAATAAACATACAATTTTGCTTTAACAGTATTGCTGCCATCTATGTATTTTTAAGTTCAGAAATGTGAGCATTATGACTGTTCAGATGCAAGATATAGTTTGAAGATGAAAGGTGGTTGAAATGTGCCAAAAATGATAGTGTGCAAAAACCAAAAACAATTGTTTTAATGAGGTGCAAAATTGTGATTCTAAAAACGGTGTTAAGAAATATAGTAAAACGTCTTTAAATATGAAAGTGTCCAACAACATGTATTTATTAGTTTAAATAGTTCAGATTTTGTGATGTTTCAAATGAGTTCCAAAACTGTTTCCAGAAATGTATTTGTTTAAACAGGATGCAAAACTGTAATATGATCCCAAAAATGTGTTCTAATGTGTTTGTATATGGTTCAAAATCCTGATACCAAAAACATTTAATGGGTTTGATTATGATCTAAAGTTGTGGTGACTTTCGTTTTGTTGTCGCTAATGTAAAAGCTTGTGTTTTAATTTCTAATTTGGAGAAGTTATCCCTGTTTCAATGTGCTGTCGGTTTGAAGAAAGCCTTTAAATTTTCCAGTGGTTCCAACAATTCAATATAAGGAATTTGAAAGACCTAAACTTGTGCCACAGTTCTGTAAGTGTAAAGTGCGTACTTTATCACCGGTGAATGAAGTCAGTTACTACAAAAGCCACATTTCCTTTTACGCCAGCTGGTGACGTTTTGCCTCAAAACTATTTTAAAATTTTAGCTGTGCCATCTATGTCCAGATTGCATTGACAGATGTGAATGCTTGGCACCACATGTGCAGGGGTTATTTTGTCATTTTTGAGACATGCAAGTTATTTTCTCCCTTTTTTTTGTTGGTACAATGTGTAGCACTGCTTAATTTCTTTTGTTTTCATGAATCCATATCTGTGTATGTTATCAGTAAGCAATGTGTAATACTGTGTGAAGCATACAGTAACTGTCAGTGTTGTACTGTGAAGGGCAGGTCTGCCTGAAGCTTGAGCACCTGTGGGCTCTATAAATATGAGCAGGGTTTTCTGATGTGCTATACGTGAAGAGCTTGTCACAAAAACTGCTGTGGCTGTGCTGCATTCAACAGAACTTTGCCTGTGTTTATTCTTCTTTCCAACAACAACACTTCACAATGCAGAGCTAAAATGTGATCAGAGGGTGAACTGTATGTGGTGAAGCACACATTACAATTTCAAAAAAAAGAAAGGTTTGAAAGAGGTCTGAAATTGTGCTGTGGTTCCAACAATGCAATATAAGGGATTTGAAGCTGGCCTAAAACTACACTATGGTCTGAACAAAGAAATAATGCCCTTTGAATTGGGTCTTAAATTGTGCTATGGGTGTTTTGTGCTTTGTTTATATGTGTTTATATATATATATATATATATGGCTCACATAATGTGAGGGGGTTTGAAGTTTAGAAATTGTTCAATAGTTTCAACAATGTAATATGATTTTGAAAGAGGTCTGAAATGATGCCATGATTCCCATAGTGTGACATAATGGGTTTTAAAGCTTCAGAATGTTCCATGGTTCTCACAGTATATAACAGGGTTGAATGTGTTCTGATGCCTTGATATGCCTTGAGGTTATGGCAAAATAAATGATTGTAATGAGGTACACTAAAATAACTTTGGATGCCTGTTGTTGGTCACTTTGGTACTTAGGCTGTTCTTTTAATTGTTAGGTAAGCCAGAGTTCATATTGTTTGAGATTCTCTTTCTTTACTGTTCTGGCTCCTGTGATGCTTTTGGACTGCTGCTGTTTCAGTCCTTGGTACTGTCTGAATTGTTCCTTCTCTTTGTAAACAACAGAGAAAAGACCAAAGACTTGGACAAAAGCAATTCAGAAACACCAATGTGTAAGAAATGCTGTAATTGTAGGTTTTCATTTTCAGAGTTGGCTGGAGGAAAATATGGAGTGAGGTAAGTGTGGTTAGGGTTAGGGTTAAGTGTGGTTAGGGTTAGGGTTAAGTGTGGTTAGGGTTAGGGTTAAGTGTGGTTAGGGTTAGGGTTAAGTGTGGTTAGGGTTAGGGTTAAGTGTGGTTAGGGTTAGGGTTAAGTGTGGTTAGGGTTAGGGTTAAGTGTGGTTAGGGTTAGGGTTAAGTGTGGTTAGGGTTAAGTGTGGTTAGGGTTAGGGTTAAGTGTGGTTAGGGTTAGGGTTAAGTGTGGTTAGGGTTAGGGTTAAGTGTGGTTAGGGTTAGGGTTAAGTGTGGTTAGGGTTAGGGTTAAGTGTGGTTAGGGTTAGGGTTAAGTGTGGTTAGGGTTAGGGTTAAGTGTGGTTAGGGTTAGGGTTAAGTGTGGTTAGGGTTAGGGTTAAGTGTGGTTAGGGTTAGGGTTAAGTGTGGTTAGGGTTAGGGTTAAGTGTGGTTAGGGTTAGGGTTAAGTGTGGTTAGGGTTAGGGTTAAGTGTGGTTAGGGTTAGGGTTAAGTGTGGTTAGGGTTAGGGTTAAGTGTGGTTAGGGTTAGGGTTAAGTGTGGTTAGGGTTAGGGTTAAGTGTGGTTAGGGTTAGGGTTAAGTGTGGTTAGGGTTAGGGTTAAGTGTGGTTAGGGTTAGGGTTAAGTGTGGTTAGGGTTAGGGTTAAGTGTGGTTAGGGTTAGGGTTAAGTGTGGTTAGGGTTAGGGTTAAGTGTGGTTAGGGTTAGGGTTAAGTGTGGTTAGGGTTAGGGTTAAGTGTGGTTAGGGTTAGGGTTAAGTGTGGTTAGGGTTAGGGTTAAGTGTGGTTAGGGTTAGGGTTAAGTGTGGTTAGGGTTAGGGTTAAGTGTGGTTAGGGTTAGGGTTAAGTGTGGTTAGGGTTAGGGTTAAGTGTGGTTAGGGTTAGGGTTAAGTGTGGTTAGGGTTAGGGTTAAGTGTGGTTAGGGTTAGGGTTAAGTGTGGTTAGGGTTAGGGTTAAGTGTGGTTAGGGTTAGGGTTAAGTGTGGTTAGGGTTAGGGTTAAGTGTGGTTAGGGTTAGGGTTAAGTGTGGTTAGGGTTAGGGTTAAGTGTGGTTAGGGTTAGGGTTAAGTGTGGTTAGGGTTAGGGTTAAGTGTGGTTAGGGTTAGGGTTAAGTGTGGTTAGGGTTAGGGTTAAGTGTGGTTAGGGTTAGGGTTAAGTGTGGTTAGGGTTAGGGTTAAGTGTGGTTAGGGTTAGGGTTAAGTGTGGTTAGGGTTAGGGTTAAGTGTGGTTAGGGTTAGGGTTAAGTGTGGTTAGGGTTAGGGTTAAGTGTGGTTAGGGTTAGGGTTAAGTGTGGTTAGGGTTAGGGTTAAGTGTGGTTAGGGTTAGGGTTAAGTGTGGTTAGGGTTAGGGTTAAGTGTGGTTAGGGTTAGGGTTAAGTGTGGTTAGGGTTAGGGTTAAGTGTGGTTAGGGTTAGGGTTAAGTGTGGTTAGGGTTAGGGTTAAGTGTGGTTAGGGTTAGGGTTAAGTGTGGTTAGGGTTAGGGTTAAGTGTGGTTAGGGTTAGGGTTAAGTGTGGTTAGGGTTAGGGTTAAGTGTGGTTAGGGTTAGGGTTAAGTGTGGTTAGGGTTAGGGTTAAGTGTGGTTAGGGTTAGGGTTAAGTGTGGTTAGGGTTAGGGTTAAGTGTGGTTAGGGTTAGGGTTAAGTGTGGTTAGGGTTAGGGTTAAGTGTGGTTAGGGTTAGGGTTAAGTGTGGTTAGGGTTAGGGTTAAGTGTGGTTAGGGTTAGGGTTAAGTGTGGTTAGGGTTAGGGTTAAGTGTGGTTAGGGTTAGGGTTAAGTGTGGTTAGGGTTAGGGTTAAGTAAGTGTGGTTAGGGTTAGGGTTAAGTGTGGTTAGGGTTAGGGTTAAGTGTGGTTAGGGTTAGGGTTAAGTGTGGTTAGGGTTAGGGTTAAGTGTGGTTAGGGTTAGGGTTAAGTGTGGTTAGGGTTAGGGTTAAGTGTGGTTAGGGTTAGGGTTAAGTGTGGTTAGGGTTAGGGTTAAGTGTGGTTAGGGTTAGGGTTAAGTGTGGTTAGGGTTAGGGTTAAGTGTGGTTAGGGTTAGGGTTAAGTGTGGTTAGGGTTAGGGTTAAGTGTGGTTAGGGTTAGGGTTAAGTGTGGTTAGGGTTAGGGTTAAGTGTGGTTAGGGTTAGGGTTAAGTGTGGTTAGGGTTAGGGTTAAGTGTGGTTAGGGTTAGGGTTAAGTGTGGTTAGGGTTAGGGTTAAGTGTGGTTAGGGTTAGGGTTAAGTGTGGTTAGGGTTAGGGTTAAGTGTGGTTAGGGTTAGGGTTAAGTGTGGTTAGGGTTAGGGTTAAGTGTGGTTAGGGTTAGGGTTAAGTGTGGTTAGGGTTAGGGTTAAGTGTGGTTAGGGTTAGGGTTAAGTGTGGTTAGGGTTAGGGTTAAGTGTGGTTAGGGTTAGGGTTAAGTGTGGTTAGGGTTAGGGTTAAGTGTGGTTAGGGTTAGGGTTAAGTGTGGTTAGGGTTAGGGTTAAGTGTGGTTAGGGTTAGGGTTAAGTGTGGTTAGGGTTAGGGTTAAGTGTGGTTAGGGTTAGGGTTAAGTGTGGTTAGGGTTAGGGTTAAGTGTGGTTAGGGTTAGGGTTAAGTGTGGTTAGGGTTAGGGTTAAGTGTGGTTAGGGTTAGGGTTAAGTGTGGTTAGGGTTAGGGTTAAGTGTGGTTAGGGTTAGGGTTAAGTGTGGTTAGGGTTAGGGTTAAGTGTGGTTAGGGTTAGGGTTAAGTGTGGTTAGGGTTAGGGTTAAGTGTGGTTAGGGTTAGGGTTAAGTGTGGTTAGGGTTAGGGTTAAGTGTGGTTAGGGTTAGGGTTAAGTGTGGTTAGGGTTAGGGTTAAGTGTGGTTAGGGTTAGGGTTAAGTGTGGTTAGGGTTAGGGTTAAGTGTGGTTAGGGTTAGGGTTAAGTGTGGTTAGGGTTAGGGTTAAGTGTGGTTAGGGTTAGGGTTAAGTGTGGTTAGGGTTAGGGTTAAGTGTGGTTAGGGTTAGGGTTAAGTGTGGTTAGGGTTAGGGTTAAGTGTGGTTAGGGTTAGGGTTAAGTGTGGTTAGGGTTAGGGTTAAGTGTGGTTAGGGTTAGGGTTAAGTGTGGTTAGGGTTAGGGTTAAGTGTGGTTAGGGTTAGGGTTAAGTGTGGTTAGGGTTAGGGTTAAGTGTGGTTAGGGTTAGGGTTAAGTGTGGTTAGGGTTAGGGTTAAGTGTGGTTAGGGTTAGGGTTAAGTGTGGTTAGGGTTAGGGTTAAGTGTGGTTAGGGTTAGGGTTAAGTGTGGTTAGGGTTAGGGTTAAGTGTGGTTAGGGTTAGGGTTAAGTGTGGTTAGGGTTAGGGTTAAGTGTGGTTAGGGTTAGGGTTAAGTGTGGTTAGGGTTAGGGTTAAGTGTGGTTAGGGTTAGGGTTAAGTGTGGTTAGGGTTAGGGTTAAGTGTGGTTAGGGTTAGGGTTAAGTGTGGTTAGGGTTAGGGTTAAGTGTGGTTAGGGTTAGGGTTAAGTGTGGTTAGGGTTAGGGTTAAGTGTGGTTAGGGTTAGGGTTAAGTGTGGTTAGGGTTAGGGTTAAGTGTGGTTAGGGTTAGGGTTAAGTGTGGTTAGGGTTAGGGTTAGGGTTAGGGTTAGGGTTAGGGTTAGGGTTAGGGTTAGGGTTAGGGTTAGGGTTAGGGTTAGGGTTAGGGTTAGGGTTAGGGTTAGGGTTAGGGTTAGGGTTAGGGTTAGGGTTAGGGTTAGGGTTAGGGTTAGGGTTAGGGTTAGGGTTAGGGTTAGGGTTAGGGTTAGGGTTAGGGTTAGGGTTAGGGTTAGGGTTAGGGTTAGGGTTAGGGTTAGGGTTAGGGTTAGGTTAGGGTTAGGGTTAGGGTTAGGGTTAGGGTTAGGGTTAGGGTTAGGGTTAGGGTTAGGGTTAGGGTTAGGGTTAGGGTTAGGGTTAGGGTTAGGGTTAGGGTTAGGGTTAGGGTTAGGGTTAGGGTTAGGGTTAGGGTTAGGGTTAGGGTTAGGGTTAGGGTTAGGGTTAGGGTTAGGGTTAGGGTTAGGGTTAGGGTTAGGGTTAGGGTTAGGGTTAGGGTTAGGGTTAGGGTTAGGGTTAGGGTTAGGGTTAGGGTTAGGGTTAGGGTTAGGGTTAGGGTTAGGGTTAGGGTTAGGGTTAGGGTTAGGGTTAGGGTTAGGGTTAGGGTTAGGGTTAGGGTTAGGGTTAGGGTTAGGGTTAGGGTTAGGGTTAGGGTTAGGGTTAGGGTTAGGGTTAGGGTTAGGGTTAGGGTTAGGGTTAGGGTTAGGGTTAGGGTTAGGGTTAGGGTTAGGGTTAGGGTTAGGGTTAGGGTTAGGGTTAGGGTTAGGGTTAGGGTTAGGGTTAGGGTTAGGGTTAGGGTTAGGGTTAGGGTTAGGGTTAGGGTTAGGGTTAGGGTTAGGGTTAGGGTTAGGGTTAGGGTTAGGGTTAGGGTTAGGGTTAGGGTTAGGGTTAGGGTTAGGGTTAGGGTTAGGGTTAGGGTTAGGGTTAGGGTTAGGGTTAGGGTTAGGGTTAGGGTTAGGGTTAGGGTTAGGGTTAGGGTTAGGGTTAGGGTTAGGGTTAGGGTTAGGGTTAGGGTTAGGGTTAGGGTTAGGGTTAGGGTTAGGGTTAGGGTTAGGGTTAGGGTTAGGGTTAGGGTTAGGGTTAGGGTTAGGGTTAGGGTTAGGGTTAGGGTTAGGGTTAGGGTTAGGGTTAGGGTTAGGGTTAGGGTTAGGGTTAGGGTTAGGGTTAGGGTTAGGGTTAGGGTTAGGGTTAGGGTTAGGGTTAGGGTTAGGGTTAGGGTTAGGGTTAGGGTTAGGGTTAGGGTTAGGGTTAGGGTTAGGGTTAGGGTTAGGGTTAGGGTTAGGGTTAGGGTTAGGGTTAGGGTTAGGGTTAGGGTTAGGGTTAGGGTTAGGGTTAGGGTTAGGGTTAGGGTTAGGGTTAGGTTAGGGTTAGGGTTAGGGTTAGGGTTAGGGTTAGGGTTAGGGTTAGGGTTAGGGTTAGGGTTAGGGTTAGGGTTAGGGTTAGGGTTAGGGTTAGGGTTAGGGTTAGGGTTAGGGTTAGGGTTAGGGTTAGGGTTAGGGTTAGGGTTAGGGTTAGGGTTAGGGTTAGGGTTAGGGTTAGGGTTAGGGTTAGGGTTAGGGTTAGGGTTAGGGTTAGGGTTAGGGTTAGGGTTAGGGTTAGGGTTAGGGTTAGGGTTAGGGTTAGGGTTAGGGTTAGGGTTAGGGTTAGGGTTAGGGTTAGGGTTAGGGTTAGGGTTAGGGTTAGGGTTAGGGTTAGGGTTAGGGTTAGGGTTAGGGTTAGGGTTAGGGTTAGGGTTAGGGTTAGGGTTAGGGTTAGGGTTAGGGTTAGGGTTAGGGTTAGGGTTAGGGTTAGGGTTAGGGTTAGGGTTAGGGTTAGGGTTAGGGTTAGGGTTAGGGTTAGGGTTAGGGTTAGGGTTAGGGTTAGGGTTAGGGTTAGGGTTAGGGTTAGGGTTAGGGTTAGGGTTAGGGTTAGGGTTAGGGTTAGGGTTAGGGTTAGGGTTAGGGTTAGGGTTAGGGTTAGGGTTAGGGTTAGGGTTAGGGTTAGGGTTAGGGTTAGGGTTAGGGTTAGGGTTAGGGTTAGGGTTAGGGTTAGGGTTAGGGTTAGGGTTAGGGTTAGGGTTAGGGTTAGGGTTAGGGTTAGGGTTAGGGTTAGGGTTAGGGTTAGGGTTAGGGTTAGGGTTAGGGTTAGGGTTAGGGTTAGGGTTAGGGTTAGGGTTAGGGTTAGGGTTAGGGTTAGGGTTAGGGTTAGGGTTAGGGTTAGGGTTAGGGTTAGGGTTAGGGTTAGGGTTAGGGTTAGGGTTAGGGTTAGGGTTAGGGTTAGGGTTAGGGTTAGGGTTAGGGTTAGGGTTAGGGTTAGGTTAGGGTTAGGGTTAGGGTTAGGGTTAGGGTTAGGGTTAGGGTTAGGGTTAGGGTTAGGGTTAGGGTTAGGGTTAGGGTTAGGGTTAGGGTTAGGGTTAGGGTTAGGGTTAGGGTTAGGGTTAGGGTTAGGGTTAGGGTTAGGGTTAGGGTTAGGGTTAGGGTTAGGGTTAGGGTGGGTTAGGGTTAGGGTTAGGGTTAGGGTTAGGGTTAGGGTTAGGGTTAGGGTTAGGGTTAGGGTTAGGGTTAGGGTTAGGGTTAGGGTTAGGGTTAGGGTTAGGGTTAGGGTTAGGGTTAGGGTTAGGGTTAGGGTTAGGGTTAGGGTTAGGGTTAGGGTTAGGGTTAGGGTTAGGGTTAGGGTTAGGGTTAGGGTTAGGGTTAGGGTTAGGGTTAGGGTTAGGGTTAGGGTTAGGGTTAGGGTTAGGGTTAGGGTTAGGGTTAGGGTTAGGGTTAAG
>CM038721.1:43782311-43788347 GCA_021613375.1 Megaleporinus macrocephalus | reverse complement strand
TCACCTACTACACTAATGAAATACACTTCTATACTTCACCTACTACACTAATGAATACACTTCTATACTTCACCCTACTACACTAATGAATACACTTCTATACTTCACCTACTTACACTAATGCTACTCTCCTATACTTCACCTACTACACTAATAAATACACTACTATACTTCACCTACTACACTAATGAATACACTACTATACTTCACCTACTACACTAATGAATACACTTCTATACTTCACCTACTACACTAATGACTACACTACTATACTTCACCTACTACACTATAAATACACTACTATACTTCACCTACTACACTAATGAATACACTTCTATACTTCACCTACTACAATAATGAATACACTTCTATACTTCACCTACTACACTATAAATACACTACTATACTTCACCTACTACACTAATGAATACAATACTATACTTCACCTACTACACTAATGAATACACTTCTATACTTCACCTACTACACTAATGAATACACTTCTATACTTCACCTACTACACTAATGAATACACTACTATACTTCACCTACTACACTAATGACTACTTCATACTTCACCTACTACACTAATGATACACTACTATACTTCACCTACTACACTAATAAACACTACTATACTTCACCTACTACACTAATGAATACACTACTATACTTCACCTACTACACTAATGAATACACTTCTATACTTCACCTACTACACTAATGACTACACTTCTATACTTCACCTACTACACTAATGAATACACTACTATACTTCACCTACTACACTAATGAATACACTACTATACTTCACCTACTACACTAATGAATACACTTCTATACTTCACCTACTACACTAATGATACACTACTATACTTCACCTACTACACTAATGAATACACTTCTATACTTCACCTACTACACTAATGAATACACTTCTATACTTCACCTACTACACTAATGACTACACTACTATACTTCACCTACTACACTATAAATACACTACTATACTTCACCTACTACACTAATGATTACACTACTATACTTCACCTACTACACTAATGAATACACTTCTATACTTCACCTACTACACTAATGAATACACTTCTATACTTCACCTACTACACTAATGAATACACTTCTATACTTCACCTACTACACTAATGAACACTACTATACTTCACCTACTACACTAATGAATACACTTCTATACTTCACCTACTACACTAATGAATACACTTCTATACTTCACCTACTACACTAATGAATACACTTCTATACTTCACCTACTACACTAATGAATACACTACTATACTTCACCTACTACACTAATGAATACACTTCTATACTTCACCTACTACACTAATGAATACACTACTATACTTCACCTACTACACTAATGAATACACTACTATACTTCACCTACTACACTAATAAATACACTACTATACTTCACCTACTACACTAATGAATACACTACTATACTTCACCTACTACACTAATGAATACACTTCTATACTTCACCTACTACACTAATGAATACACTTCTATACTTCACCTACTACACTAATGAATACACTACTATACTTCACCTACTACACTAATGAATACACTACTATACTTCACCTACTACACTAATGATACACTTCTATACTTCACCTACTACACTAATGAATACACTACTATACTTCACCTACTACACTAATGAATACACTACTATACTTCACCTACTACACTAATGAATACACTTCTATACTTCACCTACTACACTAATGAATACACTACTATACTTCACCTACTACACTAATGAATACACTACTATACTTCACCTACTACACTAATGAATACACTTCTATACTTCACCTACTACACTAATGAATACACTTCTATACTTCACCTACTACACTAATAATACACTACTATACTTCACCTACTACACTAATGAATACACTACTATACTTCACCTACTACACTAATGAATACACTTCTATACTTCACCTACTACACTAATGAATACACTACTATACTTCACCTACTACACTAATGAATACACTACTATACTTCACCTACTACACTAATGAATACACTACTATACTTCACCTACTACACTAATGAATACACTTCTATACTTCACCTACTACACTAATGAATACACTTCTATACTTCACCTACTACACTAATGAATACACTACTATACTTTACCTACTACACTAAGTGATTACACTACTATACTTTCACCTACTACACTAATGAATACACTTCTATAACTTCACCTACTACACTAAAGAATACACTTCTATACTTCACCTACTACACTAATGAAATACACTTCTATACTTCACCTACTACACTAATGAATACACACTACTATACTTCACCTACTACACTAATAAATACACTTCTATACTTCACCTACTACACTAATGAATACACTACTATACTTCACCTACTACACTAATGAATTCACTACTATACTTCACCTACTACACTAATGAATACACATACGTAACCTTCACCTTTAATATACGACTACATTGAATACACTTCTAAGACTGCACCTACTACAACTAATGACTACACTACTATACTTCACCTACTACACTAATTGATAACACTACTATACTTCACCTACTACACTAATAATACACTACTATACTTCACCTACTACACTAATAGAATACACTTCTATACTTCACCTACTACACTAATGAATACACTTCTATATCTTCACCCTATACTAACACACTAATGAATACACTTCTATACTTCACCTACTACACTAATAAATACACTACTATACGTTCACCTACTACACTAATGAATACACTACTATACTTCACCTACTACACTAATGATTACAACTACTATACTTCACCTACTCACTAATAATACACTACTATACTTCACCTACTACACTAATAATACACTACTATACTTCACCTACTACACTAATAATACACTACTATACTTCACCTACTACACTAATAATACACTACTATACTTCACCTACTACACTAATAATACACTTCTATACTTCACCTACTACACTAATGAATACACTTCTATACTTCACCTACTACAATAATGATACACTACTATACTTCACCTACTACACTAATGAATACACTCTATACTTCACCTACTACACTAATGATACACTACTATACTTCACCTACTACACTAATGAATACACTTCTATACTTCACCTACTACACTAATGAATACACTTCTATACTTCACCTACTACACTAATGATACACTTCTATACTTCACCTACTACACTAATAATACACTACTATACTTTACCTACTACACTAATGAATACACTACTATACTTCACCTACTACTCTAATGAATACACTTTCTAAACTTCACCTACTACAACTAATGAATACACTTCTATACTTCACCTACTACACTAATGATACACTTCTATACTTCACCTACTACACTAATGATACACTTCTATACTTCACCTACTACGCTAATGACTACACTTCTATACTTCACCTACTACACTAATGATTACACTTCTATACTTCACCTACTACACTAATGAATACCCTACTATACTTCACCTACTACACTAATGATTACACTTCTATACTTCACCTACTACACTAATGATTACACTTCTATACTTCACCTACTACACTAATGATTACACTTCTATACTTCACCTACTACACTAATGATTACACTTCTATACTTCACCTACTACACTAATGACTACACTTCTATACTTCACCTACTACACTAATGACTACACTTCTATACTTCACCTACTACACTAATGACTACACTTCTATACCTTCACCTACTACAGTAATGAACACACTTCTATACTTCACCTACTACAATAATGAATACACTTCTATACTTCACCTACTACACTAATGACTACACTACTATACTTCACCTACTACACTAATGAATACACTTCTATACTTCACCTACTACACTAATGAATACACTTCTATACTTCACCTACTACACTAATGATACACTTCTATACTTCACCTACCTACACTAATGAATACACTTCTATACTTACCTACTACAATACTGACTACACTTCTATACTTCACCTACTACACTAATGAATACACTTCTATACTTCACCTACTACACTAATAATACACTACTATACTTCACCTACTACACTAATGATAGCACTAACACTACTATACTTCACTACTACACTAATGATACACTACTATACTTCACTACTACACTAATAATACACTTCTATACTTCACCTACTACACTAATGAATACACTTCTATACTTCACCTACTACAATAATGATACACTACTATACTTCACCTACTACACTAATGATTACACTTCTATACTTCACCTACTACACTAATGATTACACTTCTATACTTCACCTACTACACTAATGACTACACTTCTATACTTCACCTACTACACTAATGACTACACTTCTATACTTCACCTACTACACTAATGACTACACTTCTATACTTCACCTACTACAGTAATGAACACACTTCTATACTTCACCTACTACAATAATGAATACACTTCTATTCTTCACCTACTACACTAATGACTACACTACTATACTTCACCTACTACACTAATGAATACACTTCTATACTTCACCTACTACACTAATGAATACACTTCTATACTTCACCTACTACACTAATGATACACTTCTATACTTCACCTACTACACTAATAATACACTACTATACTTCACCTACTACACTAATGAATACACTACTATACTTCACCTACTACACTAATGAATACACTTCTAAACTTCACCTACTACACTAATGAATACACTTCTATACTTCACCTACTACACTAATGATTACACTTCTATACTTCACCTACTACACTAATGATTACACTTCTATACTTCACCTACTACACTAATGATACACTTCTATACTTCACCTACTACACTAATGATTACACTTCTATACTTCACCTATTACACTAATGAATACACTACTATACTTCACCTACTACACTAATGATTACACTTCTATACTTCACCTACTACACTAATGATTACACTTCTATACTTTCACCTACTACACTAATGATTACACTTCTATACTTCACCTACTACACTAATGATTACACTTCTATACTTCACCTACTACACTAATGACTACACTTCTATACTTCACCTACTACACTAATGACTACACTTCTATACTTCACCTACTACACTAATGACTACACTTCTATACTTCACCTACTACAGTAATGAACACACTTCTATACTTCACCTACTACACTAATGAATACACTACTATACTTCACCTACTACAATAATGAGTACACTTCTATACTTCACCTACTACACTAATGATACACTACTATTCTTCACCTACTACACTAATGAATACATTACTATATAAACACCCATACACACACACACACATATACACACATACACACACACACATACACATATACACACATACACACACACATACACATATACACACACACACATACATACATAATAAAACTGCATCTGCGCGTCAATTATCTTTAGTGTTTGTTTACAGTGTTTGTTTACAGTATTTACAGTGTTTGTTTACAGTGTTTACAGTGTTTGTTTACAGTATTTATAGTTTTTGTTTACAGTGTTTGTTTACAGTGTTTACAGTGTTTGTTTACTGTGTTTGTTTACAGTGTTTACAGTGTTTGTTTACAGTGTTTACAGTGTTTGTTTACAGTGTTTGTTTACAGTATTTACAGTGTTTGTTTACAGTGTTTACAGTGTTTGTTTACAGTATTTAAAGTGTTTGTTTACAGTGTTTGTTTACAGTGTTTACAGTGTTTGTTTACTGTGTTTGTTTACAGTGTTTACAGTGTTTGTTTACAGTGTTTACAGCGCAGTGCTGGATGACTGGGTTAAAAGCAGGACTCAGTAGTCAGTACGTTCAGCGAGCTCTGAGTGCGGAGTTGGTTTGAAGGCCTGGCTGTAACTGTGTTTACGTTATGAAGAACAGGAAGTGATGCGTGAGGAGGCTCCGGCGG
>CM038721.1:43759811-43777311 GCA_021613375.1 Megaleporinus macrocephalus | reverse complement strand
ATCTGTCTGTCTGTGTGTGTCTGTGTGTGTTTCTGTGTGTCTGTGTGTGTCTGTCTGTCTGTGTGTGTTTGTGTGTGTGTGCCTGTGTGTGTCTGTGTGTGTTTCTGTGTGTGTGCCTGTGTGTGTCTGTCTGTGTGTGTCTGTGTGTGTCTGTCTGTCTGTGTGTGTCTGTGTGTGTCTGTCTGTCTGTGTGTGTCTGTCTGTGTGTCTGTCTGTCTGTGTGTGTCTGTGTGTGTCTGTCTGTCTGTGTGTGTCTGTGTGTGTCTGTCTGTCTGTGTGTCTGTTTGTCTGTGTGTGTCTGTCTGTGTGTGTGTCTGTGTGTGTCTGTCTGTCTGTGTGTGTCTGTGTGTGTCTGTGTGTGTCTGTCTGTCTGTGTGTGTCTGTGTGTGTCTGTGTGTGTCTGTCTGTCTGTCTGTGTGTCTGTTTGTCTGTGTGTGTCTGTCTGTGTGTGTGTCTGTGTGTGTCTGTCTGTCTGTGTGTGTCTGTGTGTGTCTGTGTGTGTCTGTGTGTCTGTGTGTGTCTGTGTGTGTCTGTGTGTGTCTGTCTGTCTGTGTGTGTCTGTGTTACAGCGTGGACGATGATGTGTCCCAGGCGTGTCCTTACGTCTATGTTAATCACACTGGTCATATCCGCTATGACCGAATGCTGCGGCTGGTCAGCGCGTGTAATCTGGAGATCTTCAGTTTCCCGTTCGACATTCAGAACTGCACCTTCACCTTCGGCTCCTACATGCACACCAGTAACGTTCCGCACCACACAAACACCCGCAACGCACAAACACCCGCAACGCACAAACACCCGCAACGCACAAACACCCGCAACGCACAAGCACCCGCAACGCACAAGCACCCGCAACGCACAAACACCCGCAACGCACAAACACCCGCAACGCACAAACACCCGCAACGCACAAACACCCGCAACGCACAAACACCCGCAACGCACAAACACCCGCAACGCACAAACACCCGCAACGCACAAACACCCGCAACGCACAAACACCCGCAACGCACAAACACCCGCAACGCACAAACACCCACAACGCACAAGCACCCGCAACGCACAAACACCCGCAACGCACAAGCACCCGCAACGCACAAACACCCGCACCGCACAAACACCCGCAACGCACAAGCACCCGCAACGCACAAACACCCGCAACGCACAAGCACCCGCAACGCACAAACACCCGCAACACACAAACACCCGCAACACATAAACACCCGCAACGCTCAAACACCCGCAACGCACAAACACCCGCAACGCACAAACAGCCGCAACACACAAACACCCACAACGCACAAACACCCACAACGCACAAACACCCACAACGTGCAAACACACAAACACCCGCAACGCACAAACACCCGCAATGCACAAACACCCGCAACGCCAAACACCCACAACACACAAACACCCGCAACACACAAACACCTGCAACGCAAAAACACACAAGCACCCGCAACACACAAACACCCGCAACGCACAAACACCCGCAACGCACAAACACCCGCAACGCAAAAACACCCGCACCACACAAGCACCCGCAACGCACAAACACCCGCACCACACAAACACCCGCAACGCACAAACACCCGCAACGCACAAACACCCACAACGCACAAACACCCGCAACGCACCAGCAACGCACAAGCACCAGCAACGCACAAACACCCGCAACGCACAAGCACCCGCAACGCACAAACACCCGCAACACACAAGCAACCGCAACGCACAAACACCCGCAACGCACAAACACCCGCACCGCACAAACACCCGCAACACACAAGCACCCGCAACGCACAAACACCCGCAATGCACAAACACCCGCAACGCACAAACACCCACAACACACAAACACCCGCAACGCACAAACACCCACAACGCACAAACACCCGCAACGCACAAACACCCGCAACGCACAAACACCCGCAACACACAAACACCCACAACACACAAACACCCACAAAGCACAAACACACAAACACCCGCAACGCACAAACACCCGCAACACACAAACACCCACAACACACAAACACCTGCAACGCACAAACACACAAGCACCCGCAACACACAAACACCCGCAACACACAAACACCCGCAACACACAAACACCCACAACACACAAACACCCACAACGCACAAACACCCACAACGTACAAACACACAAACACCCGCAACGCACAAACACCCGCAATGCACAAACACCCGCAACGCACAAACACCCACAACACACAAACACCCGCAACACACAAACACCTGCAACGCAAAAACACACAAGCACCCGCAACGCACAAACACCCGCAACGCACAAACACCCGCAACGCACAAACACCCGCAGCGCACAAGCACCAGCAACGCACAAGCACCAGCAACGCACAAACACCCGCAACGCACAAACACCCGCAACACACAAGCACCCGCAACGCACAAACACCCGCAACACACAAGCACCCGCAACGCACAAACACCCGCACCGCACAAACACCCGCAACACACAAGCACCCGCAACGCACAAACACCCGCATCACACAAACACCCCCAACACACAAGCACCCGCAACGCACAAACACCCGCAACGCACAAACACCCGCAACGCACAAGCACCCGCAACGCACAAACACCCGCAACGCACAAGCACCCGCAACGCACAAGCACCCGCAACACACAAGCACCCACAAAGCACAAACACAACGTACAAACACACAAACACCCGCAACGCACAAACACCCGCAATGCACAAACACCTGCAACGCACAAACACCCACAACACACAAACACCCGCAACACACAAACACCTGCAACGCAAAAACACACAAGCACCCGCAACCACACAAACACCCGCAACGCACAAACACCCGCAACGCACAACACCCGCAAACGCACAAACACCCGCACCACACAAGGCACCCGCAACGCACAAACACCCGCACCACAAAACACCCGCAACGCACAAAACCACCCGCACCACAAAAACACCCGCAACGCACAAACACCCGCAACGCACAAACACCCACAACGCACAAACACCCGCAACGCACAAACACCCGCAACGCACAAACACCCACACCACACAAACACCCGCAACACACAAACACTGCAACGCAAAACACACAAGCACCCGCAACGCACAAACACCCGCAACGCACAAACACCCGCAACGCACAAACACCCGCAACGCACAAACACCCGCACCACACAAGCACCCGCAACGCACAAACACCCGCACCACAAAAACACCCGCAACGCACAAACACCCGCAACGCACGAACACCCACAACGCACAAACACCCGCAACGCACAAGCACCCGCAACGCACAAACACCCGCAACGCACAAACACCCGCACCGCACAAGCACCCGCAACACACAAGCACCAGCAACGCACAAATACCCGCAATGCACAAACACCCGCAACGCACAAACACGCACAACACACAAACACCCGCAACACACAAACACCTGCAACGCAAAAACACAAAAGCACCCGCAACGCACAAACACCCGCAACGCACAAACACCCGCACCACACAAACACCCGCAACGCACAAACACCCGCAACGCACAAACACCCGCAACACACAAACACCCGCAACGCACAAACACCCGCAACACACAAGCACCCACAAAGCACAAACACACAAACACCCGCACCACACAAACACCCGCAACGCTCAAACACCTGCAACGCAAAAACACACAAGCACCCGCACCACACAAACACCCGCAACGCACAAACACCCGCAACGTACAAACACCCACAACACACAAACACCCACAACGCACAAACACCCGCAACGCACAAACACCCGCAACGCACAAGCACCAGCAACGCACAAACACCCGCAACGCACAAACACCCACAACACACAAACACCCGCAACACACAAACACCTGCAACGCAAAAACACACAAGCACCCGCAACACACAAACACCCGCAACGCACAAACACCCGCACCACACAAGCACCCGCAACGCACAAACACCCGCACCACAAAAACACCCGCAACGCACAAACACCCGCACCACAAAAACACCCGCAACGCACAAACACCCGCAACGCACAAACACCCACAACGCACAAACACCCGCAACGCACAAACACCCGCAACGCACAAACACCCACAACACACAAACACCCGCAACACACAAACACCTGCAACGCAAAAACACACAAGCACCCGCAACACACAAACACCCGCAACGCACAAACACCCGCAACGCACAAACACCCGCAACGCACAAACACCCGCACCACAAAAACACCCGCAACGCACGAACACCCACAACGCACAAACACCCGCAACGCACAAACACCCGCAACGCACAAACACCAGCAACGCACAAACACCCGCAACGCACAAGCACCCGCAACGCACAAACACCCGCAACACACAAGCACCCGCAACACACAAACACCCGCAACGCACAAACACCCGCACCGCACAAAAACCCGCAACGCACAAGCACCAGCAACGCACAAACACCCGCAACGCACAAACACCAGCAACGCACAAACACCCGCAACGCACAAACACCCGCAACGCACAAACACCCGCACCACACAAACACCCGCAACGCACAAACACCCGCAACACACAAACACCCGCAACACACAAACACCCGCAACGCACAAACACCCGCAACACACAAGCACCCACAAAGCACAAACACACAAACACCCGCACCACACAAACACCCGCAACGCTCAAACACCTGCAACGCAAAAACACACAAGCACCCGCAACACACAAACACCCGCAACACACAAACACCCACAACACACAAACACCCAGAGCGCACAAACACCCACAACGTACAAACACCCGCAATGCACAAACACCCACAACACACAAACACCCGCAACACACAAACACCCGCAACGCAAAAACACACAAGCACCCGCACCACACAAACACCCGCAACGCACAAACACCCGCAACGTACAAACACCCACAACACACAAACACCCACAACGCACAAACACCCGCAACGCACAAACACCCACAACGCACAAGCACCAGCAACGCACAAGCACCAGCAACGCACAAACACCCGCAATGCACAAACACCCGCAACACACAAGCTCCCGCAACGCACAAACACCCGCAACACACAAGCACCCGCAACACACAAACACCCGCAACACACAAGCACCCACAAAGCACAAACACACAAACACCCGCACCACACAAACACCCACAACACACAAACACCCACAAAGCACAAACACACAAACACCCGCAACGCACAAACACCCGCAACGCACAAACACCCGCAACACACAAACACCCGCAACGCACAAACACCCGCAACGCACAAACACCTGCAATGCACAAACACCTGCAACACACGAGCACCCGCAACGCACAAACACCCGCACCACACAAACACCAGCAACACACAAACACCCGCAGCGCACAAACACCGGCAACACACAAACACCCGCAACGCACAAACACCCACAAAGCACAAACACACAAACACCCGCACCACACGAACACCCAGAACACACAAACACCCGCAACACAAAAACACCCGCAGCGCTCAAACACCCGCAACGCACAAACACCCGCAACGCACAAACACCCGCAACGCACAAACACCCGCAACACACAAACACCCACAACACACAAACACCCACAAAGCACAAACACACAAACACCCGCAACGCACAAACACCCGCAACACACAAACACCCACAACACACAAACACCTGCAACGCACAAACACACAAGCACCCGCAACACACAAACACCCGCAACACACAAACATCCACAACGTACAAACACACAAACACCCGCAACACACAAACACCCGCAATGCACAAACACCCGCAACGCACAAACACCCACAACACACAAACACCCGCAACACACAAACACCTGCAACGCAAAAACACACAAGCACCCGCAACACACAAACACCCGCAACACACAAACACCCACAACACACAAACACCCAGAACGCACGAACAACCGCAACGCATAAACGCTCAAACACCCACACCACACAAACACCCACAACACACAAACACCCACAATGCACAAACACCCACAACAACGAACACCCACAACGCACAACACCCGCAACACACAAACACCCGCAACGCACAAACACCCGCAACGCACAAACACCCACAGCCCACAAACACTCACAACACACAAACACCCGCAACACACAAACACCCACAACACACAAACACCCCCAACGCACAAAGACTCAAACACCCACAACACACAAACACCCGCAACGCACAAACACACAAACACCCGCAACACACAAACACCCACAACACACAAACACCCCCAACGCACAAAGACTCAAACACCCACAACACACAAACCCCCGCATCACACAAACACCCACAACAAACTCAACAACACTCACTTCAAACTGACAGGCTGGTAACGTTGGTGTATATATGCTCAGCTTCTCACAGTGTGTGTGTGTGTGTGTTTGTGTTTGTTTGTGTGTAGTAAAGCATGTGCGGGTGAAGACCGCGCTGCCCTTTGATGAGATATCCGGGAACTCTAAACGTTACCTGGAGGCGAGTGGAGAGTGGGAGCTGGTGGAGATTTTGGGAGAAGAAGGAATTCTGAAGTTTGGAATAGACGAGTGGGACATCATTACATTCTGGGTGAGGGTGATAGTAAGGAGTGTACCATGAAGAGTGATTGTAAAGAGTGATTGTGAGGGTGACAGTAAGAGTGATTGTGAGGGTGACAGTGAGAGTGACTGTGAGGGTGACAGTAAGAGTGATTGTGAGGGTGACAGTAAGAGTGATTGTGAGGGTGACAGTGAGAGTGACTGAGGGTGACAGTAAGAGTGATTGTGAGGGTGACAGTGAGAGTGATTGTGAAGAGTGACAGTGAGAGTTACTGTGTAGAGTGATGTTTATATGGAACTTCATGCTGCTGTAAGTTTACAGCGCATCCTGAAGCAGCTGCGTTACCCTGTCTGTCCACCAGGTGGTGATAAAGAGGCGTCCGATCCTGTACGTGGTGAACCTCCTCATCCCGAGCTCCTTCCTCATGATCATCGACATCCTGTCGTTCTACCTGCCGCCGCACAGCGTGGACCGCGCCTCCTTCAAAATGACCCTCATCCTGGGATACACCGTCTTCCTGCTCATCATGAACGACCTGCTGCCCAGCACGGCCAACGGAACGCCCATCATAGGTCCCCTTCACCAGACCTTCACCAGACCTTCACCACACAGACCTTCACCAGACCTTCACCACACAGACCCTTACCAGACCTTCACCAGACAGACCTTCACCAGACCTTCACCAGACAGACCTTCACCAGACCTTCACCAGACAGACCTTCACCAGACCTTCACCACACAGACCTTTACCAGACAGACCTTCACCAGACAGACCTTTACCAGACCTTCACCACACATACCTTCACCAGACAGACCTTTACCAGACCTTCACCACACAGACCTTTACCAGACCTTCACCAGACAGACCTTTACCAGACCTTCACCACACAGACCTTCACTAGACCTTCACCACACAGACCTTCACCACACAGACCTTTACCAGACCTTCACCACACAGACCTTCACCAGACAGACCTTTACCAGACCTTCACCACACAGACCTTCACTAGACCTTCACCACACAGACAGACCTTCACCAGACCTTCACCAGACCTTCACCAGACAGACCTTCACCAGACAGACCTTCACTAGACCTTCACCACACAGACTTTTACCAGACCTTCACCAAACAGACCTTCACCAGGCAGACCTTTACCAGACCTTCACCAGACAGACCATTACCAGACCTTCACCACACAGACCTTCACCAGACCTTCACCAGACAGACCTTCACCAGACCTTCACCAAACAGCCCTTTACCACACAGACCTTTAACAGACCTTCACCAGACAGACCTTCACCAGGCAGACCTTTACCAGACCTTCACCAGACAGACCATTACCAGACCTTCACCACACATACCTTCACCAGACCTTCACCAGACAGACCTTTACCACACAGACCTTTACCAGACCTTCACCAGACAGACCTTCACCAGGCAGACCTTTACCAGACATTCACCAGACAGACCTTCACCAGGCAGACCTTTACCAGACCTTCACCAGACAGACCTTCACCACACAGACCTTCACCAGACCTTCACAAGACCTTTGCCTGGCCTTCACCAGACAGACCTTCACCAGACAGACCTTCACCACACAGACCTTCACCACACAGACCTTCACCAGACAAACCTTCACCGGACAAACCTTCACCACACAGACCTTCACCACACAGACCTTCACCACACAGACCTTCACCACACATTCACCACACAGACCTTCACCACACAGACCTTCACCGCACAGACCTTCACCAGACCTTCACCAGACAGACCTTCACTAGACCTTAACCACACAGACCTTCACTAGACAGACCTTCACTAGACCTTCACCAGACCTTCACCAGACAGACCTTTACCACACAGACCTGAGAAAACGTTCTAGCGCTTTCAGTTCAGACTGTCTCGTTAACTCGTTCGTTAATCTTCTTTGATGTGTCGTTCGTTCAGGTATTTACTTCTCGGTGTGTTTGGCTTTGATGGTGATCAGCCTGCTGGAGACAGTCATCATCACCAACGTTCTCCACCACAACTCCATGAAGTACCGGGACGTTCCACGCTGGGTGCAGGTGGTGGTTCTGGAGTACATCGGTCGCCTCATCTGTTACAGACGGCCGAAGGAACCCCTCAAAACAGAACCCACCAAAACAGACAGCACTGACCCCTGGACTGTCCAGCCCCCCCACACAGCGTCCAGCCTGAGCACCAACAGCAGTGAGACACACACCCACACTCACTCACTATACACACTCACTATACACACCCACACACACTCACTATACACACTCACTATACACACACACACACACTCACTATACACACTCACTATACACACACACTCATTCACACTCACTACACACACACTATACACACCCACACACACTCAATATACACACTCACTATACACGCACACACTCACTATACACACTCACTATACACACTCACACTCACTATACACACACACACACATTCACACTCACTATAAACACCCACACACACTCAATATACACACTCACACTCACTATACACACACACACTCATTCACACTCACTATACACACACACACACACTCAATATACACACTCACTATACACACACACACACACTCATTCACACTCACTATACATGCACACACTCACTATACACACACACACACACTCACTATACACACACTCATTCACACTCACTATACACACACACTCATTCACACTCACTATACACACACACTATACACACACACACACACTCACTATACACACTCACTATACACACACACACACACTCACTATACACACTCACTATACACACACACTCACTATATACACCCACACACACTCACTATACACACACACACACACACTCACTATACACACCCACAAACATTCAATATACACACTCACTAACAACGCACACACTCACTATAAACACACACTATACACACACACACACACACACACTATACACACCCACACTCATCATACACACACACACACTATACACACCCACAGTATACACACCCACACTCACTATACACAAATAAACTTACTATACACACACTCACTATACACACCCATTCACACTATTCACACACCCACACTCACTTTACACACAGACACTTACAGAGACGCACTATACACACCCGCTCACTATACACACCCACTATACACACATAGACACTTACTATACACACACACACACACTATACACACATACACTCACTATACACACACCCGCACTCACTACACACATACACTCACTATACACACACTCACTCACTATACACATTTACTATACACACACCCGCACTCACTACACACATACACTCACTATACACACATACACTCACCCGCACTCACTACACACATACCCACACGATACACATACACACACACTTACTATACACACTCACCATACACACATACACCCCCACTATACACACACACCCACACTCACTACACACACTCACCATAAACACTCACACTCACTACACCCACACTCACTATACACACTCACCACACGCACACTCACTACACACACATTCACCATATACACATACTTACTATACACAGACATTCACTACATCCACACTCACTATACACACACTCACCATACACACCCGCACTCACTATACACACAGACACTCACCATACACACAGACACTCACTATACACACCCACACTCACCATACACACATAGACACTCACTACACACACCATACACACCCACCACACTCACCAAACACCATAGACACTCACTATACACACCCACCATACACACACACTTGCTATACACACTCACCATACACACATACACCCCCACTATACACACACACCCACAAACATAAACACTCACACTCACTACACCCACACTCACTATACACACTCACTACACACACATTCACCATATACACATACTTACTATACACAGACATTCACTACACCCACACTCACTATACACACACTCACCATACACACCCGCACTCACTATACACACAGACACTCACCATACACACAGACACTCACTATACACACCCACACTCACCATACACACATAGACACTCACTACACACATCATACACACCCACCACACTCACCAAACACCATAGACACTCACTATACACACCCACACTCACCATACACACATAGACACTCACTACACACATAGACACTCACCATACACACACCCACACTCACTATACACACACTCACCATACACACATAGACAATCACTACACACACACACCCGCACTCACTATACACACCCACTTATTATACACACACACACTCACCATACACACAGACACTCACTACACACACTCACCACACACACAGACACTCACTACACACACACACTCACTAACCACACACAGACACTCACCACACACACACACTCACTAACCACACACAGACACTCACCACACACATACACTCACTACACACACTCACTATACACACACACACTCACTATACACACACAGACACTTACTATACACAACCACACTCACTATACACATTTACTATACACACACCCGCACTCACTACACACACACTCACTCACTATACACATAAACACTTACTACACACATAGACACTCACCATACACACACCCACACTCACTATACACACACTCACTATACACACATAGACAATCACTACACACACACACCCGCACTCACTATACACACCCACTTATTATACACACACACTCACCATACACACAGACACTCACTACACACACTCACCATACACACCCACCACACACACAGACACTCACTACACACACACACTCACTAACCACACACAGACACTCACTACACACACTCACTATACACACACAGACACTTACTATACACAACCACACTCACTATACACATTTACTATACACACACCCGCACTCACTACACACACACTCACTCACTATACACATAAACACTTACTATACACACATACACTCACTATACACACACCCGCACTCACTACACACATACACTCACTATACACACACTCACTCACTATACACATTTACTATACACACACCCGCACTCACTACACACATACACTCACTATACACACATACACTCACCCGCACTCACTACACACATACCCACACGATACACATACACACACACTTACTATACACACTCACCATACACACATACACCCCCACTATACACACACACCCACACTCACTACACACACTCACCATAAAAACTCACACTCACTACACCCACACTCACTATACACACTCACTACACACACATTCACCATATACACATACTTACTATACACAGACATTCACTACACCCACACTCACTATACACACACTCACCATACACACCCGCACTCACTATACACACAGACACTCACCATACACACAGACACTCACTATACACACCCACACTCACCATACACACATAGACACTCACTACACACACCATACACACCCACCACACTCACCAAACACCATAGACACTCACTATACACACCCACACTCACCATACACACATAGACACTCACTACACACATAGACACTCACCATACACACACACCCACACTCACTATACACACACTCACCATACACACATAGACAATCACTACACACACACACCCGCACTCATTATACACACCCACTTATTATACACACACACACTCACCATACACACAGACACTCACTACACACACTCACCATACACACCCACCACACACACAGACACTCACTACACACACACACTCACTACACACATACACTCACTATACACACACACACTCACTATACACACACAGACACTTACTATACACAACCACACTCACTATACACATTTACTATACACACACCCGCACTCACTACACACACACTCACTCACTATACACATAAACACTTACTATACACACATACACTCACTATACACACACCCGCACTCACTACACACATACACTCACTATACACACACTCACTCACTATACACATTTACTATACACACACCCGCACTCACTACACACATACACTCACTATACACACATACACTCACCCGCACTCACTACACTCATACCCACACGATACCCATACACACACACTTACTATACACACTCACCATACACACATACACCCCCACTATACACACACACCCACACTCACTACACACACTCACCATAAACACTCACACTCACTACACCCACACTCACTATACACACTCACTACACACACATTCACCATATACACATACTTACTATACACAGACATTCACTACACCCACACTCACTATACACACACTCACCATACACACCCGCACTCACTATACACACAGACACTCACCATACACACAGACACTCACTATACACACCCACACTCACCATACACTCATAGACACTCACTACACACACCATACACACCCACCACTCACCAAACACCATAGACACTCACTATACACACCCACCATACACACACACTTACTATACACACTCACCATACACACATACACCCCCACTATACACACACACCCACACTCACTACACACACTCACCATAAACACTCACACTCACTACACGCACACTCACTACACACACATTCACCATATACACATACTTACTATACACAGACATTCACTACACCCACACTCACTATACACACTCACCCTCACTATACACACAGACACTCACCATACACACAGACACTCACTATACACACCCACACTCACCATACACACACAGACACTCACTATACACACACCCACACTCACTATACACACACTCACCATACACACATAGACACTTACTACACACACTCACTATACACACTCACCATACACACATAGACACTCACTACACACACACACTCACCATACACACACACACACTCACCATACACACCCGCACTCACCATACACACACACACACTCACCATACACACACTCACCATACACACATACTCACTATACACACAGACACTCACTATACACACCCACACACCATACACACAGACACTCACTGGTATTTAGTTCAAACTGTAAACACTGTTTGATCAGAGGAGGATGGGTCTCCACTTGTGAGTCTGGTTCCTCCCAAGGTTTCTTCCTCCAGTTGAGGGAGGTGTTCTTGCCACTGTTGCCTCTGGCTTGCTCACTGGGGGTATATGTTATAACTGTTTTCAAAACTCTGTAAAGCTGCTTTGAGACAACATCGTTGTAAAAAGCGCTATATAAATAAAATTGACTTGACTCACTACACACACCCACCACACACACTCACTACACCCACACTCACTATACACACCCACCACACACACTCACCACACCCACACTCACCATATACACATACTTACTATACACCCACACTCACCATATACACCCGCACTCACTATACACACCCACACTCACTCTACACACCCACACTCACTATACACACAGACACTCACTACACACACCATACACACCCACCACACACCATAGACACTCACTACACACACACACTCACCATACACAGACACTCACTATACACACACTCACCATACACACATAGACACTCACCATACACACATAGACAATCACTACACACACACACCCGCACTCACTATACACACCCACTTATTATACACACACACACTCACCATACACACAGACACTCACTACACACACTCACCACACACACAGACACCCACTACACACACACACTCACTAACCACACACAGACACTCACTACACACACTCACTACACACACACACTCACCATACACACATAGACACTCACTACACACACACACACACTCACTATACACACACACTCACTATACACACACCCACACTCACTATACACACTCACCACACACACTCACCATACACATAGACACTCACTACACACACACTCACTATACACACCCACCACACTCACCATACACACATAGACACTCACTACACACACACTCACCACACACTCACCATACACACACACACACACACACACACGATACACACACTCAGTAAGGAACACACTGATGACGTGTGTTCAGCGTTTATTCTGGTTCTGTGTCTCAGTGTACGTGTCGGGTGGTGTCGCGGTTCCGGAGCTGGTGGAGATCTGTTCAGACCTGAGGGCCATGAGGTCACACCTGAACGTCATTCAGCGAGAAGAGAAGCTCCAGGATCAGTGGTGTCACGTGGGATACATCCTGGACTTCCTGCTGTTCAGAATCTACCTGCTGCTCATCACCTGCTACGCTATGGTCATCATCAGCATGTGGTGCATCTGGATGTATCACTGACTCACTGAGTCCACACAGCAGATAACAGTGGCCAGATCTGACCTTCTGCTCCACCTGTGAAGCAGGTGTGTATCAGGTGGTCAGTCTGATCTGGGAGTCTGATCTGGTCAGAGTTTAACGTTTGGGCCACTCTGATCTGCTGTGTGAACACAAGCAGAGCTTTACGTACCTGCAGATACGGAACAGATTCATCCTCTTCTCTAAACCGTAGCTGTTTCAGGTTTATATCACCTGCACCGTAGATTATTATTATTAATATTAATTATTACTATTATCATCATCATTATTATTGCATTAAAAACTTTTCAGAACAGCAATGTCTGTAAACTGTTTTCACACTTCACACTGTAAACAAACAAGTAAACAGGCTGAAGTCTTTAATTGTAAATGTAAACTGTATAACAACATATATTATTATTATTATTATTATTATTATTATTATTATTATTATCATCATGTACATGTTCTCAGTAGTGCATATCAACCTCCTCACCGTCCTCCGCAGAAACAAGGCATTTCAGGCAAAACAAACCCGACACACAGTTCAGCTCCGCCTCAGTGCTTTAACCTCGACTCGAGTCACTGAGCGACTCTTATTGCTGAAGCAGCTCGACCAGAACCTGCTTCACCTCCAGTGGACCGGCCCGAGCTCCGGGCTCCGGGCTCCGGGCTCCGGGCTCCGGGCTTGCTTGGAAGGGTGAAGGGAAGATAAAGAGATCCGCAGACTCGGGTTTAACTCATCAGAGACTCAAACTGAACTACGGAATATTTATGGAAGTGTTGAATCACTACGGAATGATATTTACACGCTGATCTGCTGCCACTGATCCGTACTGGCAGGGAATCTACAGGTATGCGCTAATTAACTGATAACTAATCAATAGATCGGATTAAAACCTGCTGAGAACGTGTGAACATAAACCTGCACTGATCCACCGTCCAAACCCGAGACGGTCCGGACCCAGTGAAGAACGGAGCGCTGGACTAGGATTACGATTAGGACGAGAGGAGCAGATCTGGAATCAGCGCGAGAGAGAGAGAAGCGCGACAGGCTTTATGGGAACTTTCAAAGGGAAACTCCACCCAAATTTTCAAAAATATCCACATAACTAGATAATTCAGATGAGTTGTTCAGAGTGGGTTCTGTGAGGAACTCTGTTCTAGATACAGTCAGACCTGCTCACAGTGGTGGTGAATGGAACCAGACGTCCACCTCTAAAAGCTCCTCACAGAAAGTTCTTACAGTAGATGTTATAAATACACTGTCTGATTCTGAGGTGCTATTTATGAGTTTAGAGATCGTAAGGGACACGTTATGAAGAAAATTTGGAAAAGTAGGTGAAAATCCCCTTTAAAGAACCAGTAGCAGTACTAGGTTTTTATCTAGAACGTCTCTTCATGTTTAAGAGTGTGGTGACGACACGTCTCTCTTCCTTAAAGCAACATCACATTAGTGCAAATCAAACGACACGAAAAATAGAAGTGCCTCGAGCTGCTGGTGCCTCTGCTCACAAACAGATACTGTGCAAAACAAAGCCCGCCTGCAGCGGCAGGAGGAGCAGCGGCCGGAGGAGCAGTGGCCGGAGGAGCAGCGGCCGGAGGTGCAGCGGCAGGAGGTGCAGTGGCAGGAGGAGCAGCGGCCGGAGGAGCAGCGGCCGGAGGAGCAGCGGCCGGAGGAGCAGCGGCCGGAGGAGCAGCGGCAGGAGGAGCAGTGGCAGGAGGAGCAGCGGCCGGAGGAGCAGTGGCCGGAGGAGCAGTGGCCTGAGGAGCAGCGGCCGGAGGAGCAGCGGCAGGAGGAGCAGCGGCCGGAGGAGCAGCGGCCGGAGGAGCAGCGGCAGGAGGTGCAGTGGCAGGAGGAGCAGCGGCCGGAGGAGCAGCGGCCACCAGAGAGGCACAAAGGGTTCATCACCACACCGAACACCAAACACGGCGTTTCTGAAAATAAATAAAACTGCCTCACGATTCCGAGTCAGCGACTCAAAACACCTCCTCGTTACTGTTTACCCGCCGGACGTCATTAAAGCTTCAGAGAAATAAACCAATCAAACGGACGGACGGCAGAAAACAACTAACGCGGCGTTACAGAGTCCGAGGAAACGAGCGAGACGCTGCGCAGCGCCGGGAGGAGTCAGCAGAGGGCGCCGTTCACAGAGCAGAAAGTTCTCAGTTCACTCAGGCCCACAGTTTCTCAGCAGGGGGCGCCGTTTCTCAAAGCAGTTCACCAGATAACTACGCCACGGCTTTCAGACGTCCGGCTAACCGAGCGGTCCTGCTTTATTAAACGGCGCCCCCTGCTGGTGCCCACCGGCCGGGCTCTGGCCAGAGCTGATAGCTGAGCGATCCCGCGTCCTGTTAAATGTCCCTGTTCCGCTGCTACGTCGCCCCCCCTCCGTCTACGTCCTCGTCCTCCTCCATGTTCTTGCGTGCCATCCTCTCTCTTCTCTCGGCCAGACGCCGGCACCGCGGACACTCGCGCCCGCCCTTAAAGCACGTCCTGTGGTAGCACGCGCTACACCCTGCAACAACATTTACACAACACACTGTTAATCACACACACAACACCTAAACACACACGGTCAGCAGGGGGCGCTCACCTTCACACCGCTGGCACTTGTGTAGCTCGTAGGGGAAGATGA
>CM038721.1:43742311-43754811 GCA_021613375.1 Megaleporinus macrocephalus | reverse complement strand
GGTGATCAGACGCTCCGCTCTAAACACTGAACACCTTCAGCTCAGCGCCAGCTCAGAGCAGAGACACCCTGTACATCCTATAGATCCTGTAGATCCTGTAGATCCTGAGGATCCTGTAGATCCTGTAGATCCTGTAGATCCTGAGGATCCTGTAGATCCTGAGGATCCTGTAGATCCTGAGGATCCTGGACTGAACAGTGAGTAACGTTCAGGTGTGTTGTTTCTGGTGGGAGGGGCGTCGGAATTTTTACCCAATCAGAAGTGACGTGTATATAAACTCCACATTTTAAAAAAACCACCTGGAGACGCGACTGTCGTAGGTAAGCTGTTTGGTATGTGGTGTTGAGGCTGAACGCTGCTCGTTTCTCTATTTAACACAAAAACTCAATATATTGTCCAAATACTTTTAGGTATCATTGGAAAAAAAAATCACTAATTATTTTACTTTAAATGTGTTACAACATATTCAGACACATTTAGATTAATGTCTATATATCAGCTCATCCACTTTATCATTATTACTATTATTATTACTATCATTATTACTATCATTATTATCTTTTTTATTATTATTATTATTACTATTATTATTACTATTAATATTACTACCATTATTATTATTACTATTATTAATATTATTATTACTATCATTATTACTATCATTATTATTATCATTATTATTACTATTATTACTATTATTATTACTATCAATATTACTATCATTATTATTATTATTATTACTATTAATATTACTATTAATATTACTATCATTATTATTATTACTATTATTATTAATATTATTATTACTATCATTACTACTATCATTATTATTACTATTATTACTATTATTATTACTATCAATATTACTATCATTATTATTTTTATTGTTACTATTATTTTTATTATTACTATTATTATTACTATCAATATTATTATTACTACAATTATATTACTATGATCATTACTATTATTATTATTGCTACTACTATTATTATTATCATTATTACTATCAATATTATTATTACTACAATTATATTACTATGATCATTACTATCATTACTATTATTACTATAATTATTACTATCATTATTATTATTATTATTACTATTATTAATATTATTACTATCAATATTATTATTACTACAATTATATTACTATGATCATTACTATTATTATTATTATTACTATCATTATTATTATTACTATCAATATTATTATTACTACAATTGTATTACTATGATCATTACTATCATTATTATTATTACTATCATTATTACTATCATTACTATTATTATTATTACTATTATTATTATTATTACTATCAATATTATTATTACTATCATTATTACTATCATTATTACTATCATTATTATTATTATTACTATTATCATTATTATTATTACTATCAATATTATTATTACTACAATTATATTACTATGATCATTACTATTATTATTATTATTATTATTACTATCAATATTATTATTACTACAATTATATTACTATGATCATTACTATTATTATCATTATTACTATTACTATTACTATCAATATTATTATTACTACAATTATATTACTATGATCATTACTATTATGATTACTATTATTATTACTATCATTATTATTATTAGTACAATTATATTACTATGATTATTACTATTATTATTATCATCACTATTACCATTACGATCAGTACTGACCCGCACTGTCTCCAGGGCTTTGACCTTCTTGTAGAGGGTGGTGTTGACGTCGTTGGGGTTGAAGAGGGGGTCTCCTGAGATCTTGCCCAGCAGGTCTCTGGCGAAGTTACTAACGTAATATTTACTGAAGTCCCATTTCCTGAGCACACGTCCTGGCACCACGGCAACAGCGTTCTCATGACAACACTGACAGAAATACCGGCCCAGATACTCACAGTACCGCAACCTCTTTATATAGTCTGTCAGAGAAACACAGAAACACTGAATATTAACACTAATAACACTAATAACATTATTAATATTATTACACTAATAATACTCACTAACACTCATTAACACTCATTAACACTAATAACATTATTAATGTTATTACACTAATAATACTCACTAACACTCATTAACACTAATAACACTAATAACACTAATAACATTAATAACACTAATAACATTATTAATATTATTACACTAATAATACTCACTAACACTCATTAACACTAATAACATCTATAACACTCATTAACACTAATAACACTAATAACATTAATAACACTAATAACATTATTAATATTATTACACTAATAATACTCACTAACACTCATTAACACTAATAACATCTATAACACTCATTAACACTAATAACACTAATAACACTAATAACATTTATTAACATTAATAACACTCATTAAACTGACTGATCTTCCAGAACACCACAGGAAATCACCACAGTGTTCTGTCACTCTGTCGTGCGAGAGCAGCGCTTAGCAACCACATTTCACTAACATTACATTACTATCGTTGTGGGGACCTCCACTGTTGCTGTACCGTAGCTGATTAACACCCCGGATTCAACCAGAGTGACTAAACCCCCCAATAATGACCCCCCCCCCCTCCAGACAGAGGTTCTTACTCAGGTGGGAATCAAACACTGCCTGTCAGTGATGTTTCCACAGTAACACCTTCATCACTGGGAATACAGTCAGCGTTTTCTGTACCTGGATCAATACGAGTACCACAGCCGGCACACCTGTAGTTCTGTTTGGCCACCAGCACCTTCCTCCTGAAACACACACACACACACGCACACACAGACAAACATATATACACACACACACACACACACACACACAAACATAAATACACACACACACACACACAAACATATACACACACAAACATACACACACACACACAAACATATACACACACACAAACATATACACACATACACACACAAACATACACACACACAAACATACACACACACACACACACAGACAAACATATACACACATACGCACAAACATACACAAACACACATACACACAGACACACAAACATACAAACACACACACACATACACAAACATACAAACACACACAAACATATATACACACACACACAAACATATACACACACACACACAAACATATACACACATACACACACACAAACATACACACAAACACACAAACATACACACACACAAACAAACAAACACACACACAAACATACACACATACACACAAACATACACACAAACATACACACAAACACACAAACATACACACACACAAACAAACAAACACACACACAAACATACACACATACACACAAACATACACACAAACATACACACACACACAAACATACACACAAACATACACACACACACAAACACACACACACACACACACAAACACACACACACACACACACAAACATACACACACAAACACATACACACATACAAACATATACACACAAACATACACACAAACATACACACACACACACACATACACATAAACATACACACACACACACACATAAAAACATATACACACATACATACACTCAAACATACACACACACACACATACAGAAACATATACACACATACAAACATATACACACAAACATACACATATACACACAAACATACACACACACACACACAAACATACACACACAGCTGTGTTACTGTGCTGCAGTGCTGGTTCTGCACTAGTGAGCTGCTGAGTGTGAGTTGGTGCCGTGGTGGGATTAGAACTTGTTCCGGACTCACTTTGGCGCCGGGTGGATGTTGAAGATGATCTGTGGTCGCGGCGGAGCCCATTCCAGATTCCCTCGGACCCGGATCCGCAGTTTATAGATATCTGCATGCTCTCCATCATCAGGAGAGATCGGGAGAGAGTCAGGAATTGGGAGGAGCTACAGAGAGAGAGAGAGAGAGAGAGAGAGAAAGAGAAAGAGAGAGAAAGAGAAAAAGAGAGAGAAAGAGAGAGAAAGAGAGAGAGAGAGAAAGTATCTACAATGTTAATATGATCTAAACGCTCTTTCTGACAGACTGTAATACACTACAGGAAGCGTAGGGGGCGACGGTGTGGAGAATGAGTAAATTGACAGATTTGTTTACCTTCTGTGGTGCGTCCTGTTCTGGAACCAGCCAGTCGAGCTCTGAAGCTGCCGGGAGCTGCATCCCCTCAAACTGCCTCAGCAGCCCCATCGCCACCGACTCAGCAGAGTTCGACTGCAGGAGAGACGGAGAACTGTACACACACACACACACACACACACACACACACACACACACACACACACACACACACCACACACACCACACACACCACACACACAGAAGAGTGTAAATGCTGACTGTGGTGTGTAACTGCTGGAGCAGGGAGTAAAACAGTGTAGACATGATCCCAAAACCACACGCTCACAAATTCAAATTCCACCACTGACACCTGAACACAGCACTTCACCCCCACCGCTGCAGGTGGCGCTGCTGGTGACCGTGTAAGAGGTGAGAAGACGGGTGTGTACGGTATATCTTGTATATTTGGTATGTCTGGTATATTAACATCAAAAACTTGTAACACTCAGCGCAGGGTCTGAAAACCAGCCTTTAATAAACAGCTGGATCACAGTCAACAGAGACGCTACTGTTTAACTCACACAGACTCGGAGCTCACGAAGGACCTGCCGGGGGTCACGCTCGGTTTAATATCTGCATCTGAGACAGAAAAGAAAACACAGTCAGTAAACAACAACACACACACACACACACACACACACATATACACACACATACACACATATACACACACATATACACACACACACATACACACACACACACATATAGGCACACACACACACACACACACACACACACACACACACTCATATATATATACACACACACACACACATATACACACACATATATGCACACACACACACACACACACACACACACTCATATATATATACACACACACACACACACACATATACACACACATATATACAGGAACTGAACTGAACTGTTCAACTTGCTCTACATAAAATCATTGTTCTGAATTCAGAGCAGAGTTCAGATCACCTCCGTAACTCTAATTTACACCAGATCAGATCACCTCCGTAACTCTAATTTACACCAGATCAGATCAGCTCCGTAACTCTAATCTACACCAGATCAGATCAGCTACGTAACTATAATCTACACCAGATCAGATCAGCTCCATAACTCTACACCAGATCAGATCAGCTCCGTAACTCTAATCTACTCCAGATCAGATCAGCTCCATAACTCTAATCTACACCAGATCAGATCAGCTCTGTAACTCTAATCTACTTCAGATCAGATCAGCTCCGTAACTATAATCTACACCAGATCAGATCAGCTCTGTAACTCTAATCTACTTCAGATCAGATCAGCTCCATAACTCTTATCTAATCCAGAGTAACACTACAGTTCCCAGATCAGTCGAACGGGTTGATTTCTGTGACAGTTAGTTCAGTTTCACTGTTTCCTGTTTCTGAATCTCAAACACACACAGACTCAATGCTAACACGCTAATGGCTAATGGCTAATGGAAGCGCATGCAGAGTGCAGCAAGGAGTGAACAGGTGTGAAACATTGAAGGGTGAAAAATGAACACTGAGGACAGAAAACAGCACAGCAGCTACACCAGATCACTAAACTCACTAAACCAGCGACACACCTTCGAACCCGTTACCAGCGCCGGCGCCTAGAACCCAGTCTCCCCGACATCATCACCGTACAGCCCCCCGCACTCTTACACACTCACCGTACAGCCCCCCGCACTCTTACACACTCACCGTACAGCCCCCCGCACTCTTACACACTCACCGTACAGCCCCCCGCACTCTTACACACTCACCGTACAGCCCCCCGCACTCTTACACACTCACCGTACAGCCCCCGCACTCTTACACACTCACCGTACAGCCCCCGCACTCTTACACACTCACCGTACAGCCCCCCGCACTCTTACACACTCACCGTACAGCCCCCCGCACTCTTACACACTCACCGTACAGCCCCCCCACTCTTACACACTCACCGTACAGCCCCCCGCACTCTTACACACTTACCGTACAGCCCCCCACCTTACACACTTACCGTACAGCCCCCCGCACTCTTACACACTCACCGTACAGCCCCCCGCACTCTTACATACTCACCGTACAGCCCCCCGCACTCTTACACACTTACCGTACAGCCCCCCGCACTCTTACACACTCACCGTACAGCCCCCCGCACTCTTACACACACATCACCGTACAGCCCCCCGCACTCTTACACACTCACTGTACAGCCCCCCGCACTCTTACACACTCACCGTACAGCCCCCACACTCTCACATACTTACACACCAGCTAACACACAGAGTCGCTGACACAGCACCTGCTTCACACACACACACAACTACACACACAAACACACACACATTTACACACACACACATTCACATACAGCTACACACACACACACACACACACAAGCGCCCCCCACCCCCATCCCCCTAACAAGGTGCAGAAGCTGTCAGCGTTAGCGTCTCTGCCTGTCAGTACCTGAGAAGAGTGAGGCGAGGGACAGAGAGAGTCCACTCTGAGACGCCAGCAGCGCCGGACCGTCACAGCCATCTGAGAGACACAAACTACACTCAGCACTCAGTTCCCATAGAAACCACCACTCAGACATCACCAGCCGAGCTCAGACCGAGCGGCAGAGTGACCGAGGAGGTGAAGCGCAGAAGTGTGAAAACGCTTTGGGTCTTCCTGTTGCTAAGCAACAATAGCAGCATAACTGTTGGACCACACTAGCTGTCTGTCCAGGTGTCCTGTATGTCAACCATGAGCCGAATCTGTGCATTGACTACAGTAACGATCAGTTCACACACACTTCAAAGAGTTTACTAAAATAAACAAGTAAACACAGAGTCCGAGTCTTCAGTGTGAAATGGTTCAAATGTGTACAGTGGTGGTGATTATAGTGGTGGTGATTATAGTGATAGTGTTTATAGTGGTGGTGATTATAGTGGTGGTGACAGTGTTTATAGTGGTGGTGATTATAGTGGTGGTGACAGTGTTTATAGTGGTGGTGATTATAGTGGTGGTGATTATAGTGGTGGTGATTATAGTGATAGTGTTTATAGTGGTGGTGATTATAGTGGTGGTGACAGTGTTTATAGTGGTGGTGATTATAGTGGTGGTGATAGTGTTTATAGTGGTGGTGATTATAGTGGTGGTGATAGTGTTTATAGTGGTGGTGATTATAGTGGTGGTGATTATAGTGGTGGTGATAGTGTTTATAGTGGTGGTGATTATAGTGGTGGTGATAGTGTTTATAGTGGTGGTGATTATAGTGGTGGTGATAGTGTATATAGTGGTGGTGATTATAGTGGTGGTGATTGTAGTGGTGGTGATAGTGTTTATAGTGGTGGTGATAGTGTTTATAGTGGTGGTGTTTATAGTGGTGGTGATTATAGTGGTGGTGATTATAGTGGTGGTGATAGTGTTTATAGTGGTGGTGATTATAGTGGTGGTGATAGTGTTCATAGTGGTGGTGATTATAGTGGTGGTGTTTATAGTGGTGGTGATTATAGTGGCGGTGATAGTGTTTATAGTGGTGGTGATAGTGTTTATAGTGGTGGTGATTACAGTGGTGGTGATTATAGTGGTGGTGATAGTGTTTATAGTGGTGGTGATTATAGTGGTGGTGATAGTGTTTATAGTGGTGGTGTTTATAGTGGTGGTGATTATAGTGGTGGTGATTATAGTGGTGGTGACAGTGTTTATAGTGGTGGTGATTATAGTGGTGGTGATAGTGTTTACAGTGGTGGTGATTATAGTGGTGGTGTTAGTGTTTATAGTGGTGGTGATTATAGTGGTGGTGATAGTGTTTATAGTGGTGGTGATTATAGTGGTGGTGTTTATAGTGGTGGTGATTATAGTGGTGGTGATAGTGTTTATAGTGGTGGTGATTATAGTGGTGGTGATAGTGTTTATAGTGGTGGTGTTTATAGTGGTGGTGATTATAGTGGTGGTGATTATAGTGGTGGTGACAGTGTTTATAGTGGTGGTGATTATAGTGGTGGTGATAGTGTTTACAGTGGTGGTGATTATAGTGGTGGTGTTAGTGTTTATAGTGGTGGTGATTATAGTGGTGGTGATAGTGTTTATAGTGGTGGTGATTATAGTGGTGGTGTTTATAGTGGTGGTGATAGTGATTATAGTGGTGGTGATTATAGTGGTGGTGATTATAGTGGTGGTGATAGTGTTTATAGTGGTGGTGATTATAGTGGTGGTGATTATAGTGATAGTGTTTATAGTGGTGGTGATTATAGTGGTGGTGACAGTGTTTATAGTGGTGGTGATTATAGTGGTGGTGATTATAGTGGTGGTGATAGTGTTTATAGTGGTGGTGATTATAGTGGGTGGTTATATAGTGGTGGTGATAGTGTTTATAGTGGTGGTGTTTATAGTGTGATGGTGTTTATAGTGGTGGTGGTGGTGTTTACAGTGGTGGTGATGGTGTTTATAGTGGTGGTGATGGTGTTTATAGTGGTGGTGATAGTGTTTATAGTGGTGGTGATTATAGTGGTGGTGATAGTGTATATAGTGGTGGTGATTATAGTGGTGGTGATTGTAGTGGTGGTGATAGTGTTTATAGTGGTGGTGATAGTGTTTATAGTGGTGGTGTTTATAGTGGTGGTGATTATAGTGGTGGTGATAGTGTTTATAGTGGTGGTGATTATAGTGGTGGTGATAGTGTTCATAGTGGTGGTGATTATAGTGGTGGTGTTTATAGTGGTGGTGATTATAGTGGCGGTGATAGTGTTTATATGTGGTGATAGTGTTTATAGTGGTGGTGATTACAGTGGTGGTGATTATAGTGGTGGTGATAGTGTTTATAGTGGTGGTGATTATAGTGGTGGTGATAGTGTTTATAGTGGTGGTGTTTATAGTGGTGGTGATTATAGTGGTGGTGATTATAGTGGTGGTGACAGTGTTTATAGTGGTGGTGATTATAGTGGTGGTGATAGTGTTTACAGTGGTGGTGATTATAGTGGTGGTGTTAGTGTTTATAGTGGTGGTGATTATAGTGGTGGTGATAGTGTTTATAGTGGTGGTGATTATAGTGGTGGTGTTTATAGTGGTGGTGATAGTGATATAGTGGTGGTGATTATAGTGGTGGTGATTATAGTGGTGGTGATAGTGTTTATAGTGGTGGTGATTATAGTGGTGGTGATTATAGTGATAGTGTTTATAGTGGTGGTGATTATAGTGGTGGTGACAGTGTTTATAGTGGTGGTGATTATAGTGGTGGTGATTATAGTGGTGGTGATAGTGTTTATAGTGGTGGTGATTATAGTGGTGGTTATTATAGTGGTGGTGATAGTGTTTATAGTGGTGGTGTTTATAGTGGTGGTGATGGTGTTTATAGTGGTGGTGGTGGTGTTTACAGTGGTGGTGATGGTGTTTATAGTGGTGGTGATGGCGTTTATAGTGGTGGTGATGGCGTTTATAGTGGTGGTGATGGCGTTTATAGTGGTGGTGATGGTGTTTATAGTGGTGGTGATGGTGTTTATAGTGGTGGTGGTGGTGTTTACAGTGGTGGTGATGGTGTTTATAGTGGTGGTGATGGTGTTTATAGTGGTGGTGGTGGTGTTTACAGTGGTGGTGGTGGTGTTTATAGTGGTGGTGATGGTGTTTATAGTGGTGGTGATGGTGTTTATAGTGGTGGTGATGGTGTTTATAGTGGTGGTGGTGGTGTTTACAGTGGTGGTGGTGGTGTTTATAGTGGTGGTGATGGTGTTTACAGTGGTGGTGATGGTGTTTATAGTGGTGGTGATGGTGTTTATAGTGGTGTGGTGGTGTTTACAGTGGTGGTGGTGTGTTTATAGTGGTGGTGATGGTGTTTATAGTGGTGGTGATGGTGTTTATAGTGGTGGTGATGGTGTTTATAGTGGTGGTGATGGTGTTTATAGTGGTGGTGGTGGTGTTTACAGTGGTGGTGATGGTGTTTATAGTGGTGGTGTTTATAGTGGTGGTGGTGGTGTTTACAGTGGTGGTGATGGTGTTTACAGTGGTGGTGATGGTGTTTACAGTGACATTCACCACCACTACAGTAAAGTTCTGACTTTATCTAGAACAGTTCCACACTGAACTCTCTGAATGACTCTGTTTACGTCTGAACTGATTAATTATGAAGATCTGAAGAATTTACTCTTTGATGTTTCGTAAAGCTACAATAATCACTGAACTGAGAGATGTGGGCAGATGTGAGGAGATGTGGGGAGATGTGGGGAGATGTGGGGAGATGTGAGGAGATGTGGGGAGATGTGGGGAGATGTGAGGAGATGTGAGGAGATGTGAGGAGATGTGAGGAGATGTGGGGAGATGTGGGGAGATGTGGGGAGATGTGAGGAGATGTGGGGAGATGTGGGGAGATGTGAGGAGATGTGGGGAGATGTGGGGAGATGTGGGGAGATGTGGGGAGATGTGAGGAGATGTGAGGAGATGTGGGGAGATGTGAGGAGATGTGGGGAGATGTGAGGAGATGTGGGGAGATGTGAGATGATGTGGGGAGATGTGGGGAGATGTGGGGAGATGTGAGGAGATGTGGGGAGATGTGGGGAGATGTGGGGAGATGTGGGGAGATGTGGGGAGATGTGAGGAGATGTGGGGAGATGTGGGGAGATGTGAGGAGATGTGGGGAGATGTGGGGAGATGTGAGGAGATGTGGGGAGATGTGAGGAGATGTGAGGAGATGTGGGGAGATGTGAGGAGATGTGAGGAGATGTGAGGAGTAAGACGCTGAGAGAGGATCACGGCGTGACGGGGTTTGATGAGGTCACAGTGAGGTGTGATTATGCGACAGAAGCAAATCAAAATGGAATGATTGATCAACAGCACAGACGAACATGCCCCACCCACAGCTCTCTCACCTCTCAGCTCAAAGTCCTCCACCTCCTCCGCTGATCCGGAGTCAGAGTGGTGAAAGGAATCGCGGGAGCTCCTCGGAGAGCCGCTGTCGGTGGAAGTGAATGCTGGAAAAAGAGAAACTCGCACCGTCAGTAAAGACAGTCACAGCCATGTTCACAAGCACCGCAGCTACGAGGTTAAAGCAGCTAACCACAGCCTATCTCCACCAATCAGCAACGAGCTAACCCCACCACACGGCGTCAGCGAAGCTCCCACTGGACAGCTCCTTCTGGAAACCTTTAGCTCCTCCCGCTGTGTCTCTGCGCTAACTGCACTCATGCTAATTAGCTCCTGTTACTTGTTAGCTGCATTAGCCTCGCAGCTCCGCTAACAGCAGGTACAGGGTCTGTGGTGAATTATCGCTCTAACGCAGCCGCGCTGTGTTCACCGTGCTGAGAGCTGCTGGGCTGCAGTCGGCTGCGCCGGATCTGCTGTCTGCGCAGCCGGATCTTCTGCTTCAGCTGCTGGATCTCAGAGTCACTGTCTCCCTCCTCCTCCACCTCATCCGCTCTCCGGCACATGTTACACTTCATCAGCTCGATCGCTGCAATCAGAGACTCCGAGATGCTGAAGTGAGCGTTTTCCTGCAGGGGGCGCAAAACAGACCTCAGACTACAGACTGTAATACACTACAGGAAGCGTAGGGGGCGACGGTGGTTCTGACAGACTGTAATACACTACAGGAACGTAGGGGGCGACGGTGGTTCTGACAGACTGTAATACACTACAGGAGGCGTAGGGGGCGACGGTGGTTCTGACAGACTGTAATACACTACAGGAAGCGTAGGGGGCGACGGTGGTTCTGATAGACTGTAATACACTACAGGAAGCGTAGGGGGCGACGGTGGTTCTGACAGACTGTAATACACTACAGGAAGCGTAGGGACGACGGTCGTTCTGACAGACTGTAATACACTACAGGAAGCGTAGGGGGCGACGGTGGTTCTGACAGACTGTAATACACTACAGGAAGCGTAGGGGGCGACGGTGGTTCTGACAGACTGTAATACACTACAGGAAGCGTAGGGGCGACGGTGGTTCTGACAGACTGTAATACACTACAGGAAGCGTAGGGGGCGACGGTGGTTCTGACAGACTGTAATACACTACAGGAAGCGTAGGGGGCGACGGTGGTTCTGACAGACTGTAATACACTACAGGAAGCGTAGGGGGCGACGGTGGTTCTGACAGACTGTAATACACTACAGGAAGCGTAGGGGGCGCCGGTGGTTCTGACAGACTGTAATACACTACAGGAAGCGTAGGGGGCGACGGTGGTTCTGATAGACTGTAATACACTACAGGAAGCGTAGGGGGCGACGGTGGTTCTGACAGACTGTAATACACTACAGGAAGCGTAGGGGGCGATATAACTAGGTGGCTGTAATGTGTAGGTGATGCTGGGTGAGCAGATGTCTTTGGAAGCGTATGAAGCTCCTCACCTTCTCCAGATCAGCACAGCTGCCGAAGTCCTGCTCGGAGAGATAACTGATCAGACTT
>CM038721.1:43722311-43739811 GCA_021613375.1 Megaleporinus macrocephalus | reverse complement strand
GTGCTGTGGGAGAAGTGCTGTGTGGGAGGAGTTCTGTGTGAGGAGTGCTGTGTGAGGAGTGCTGTGTGAGGAGTGCTGTGTGTGAGGAGTGCTGTGTGAGGAGTGCTGTGTGTGAGGAGTGCTCTGTGTGAGGGGTGCTGTGTGTGAGGAGTGCTCTGTGTGAGGGGTGCTGTGTGAGGAGTGCTGTGTGAGGAGTGCTGTGTGAGGAGTGCTGTGTGAGGAGTGCTCTGTGTGAGGGGTGCTGTGTGAGGAGTGCTCTGTGTGAGGAGTGCTCTGTGTGAGGAGTGCTGTGTGAGGAGTGTGAAACACGCCCCCATTTCTCACCTTGTTTGTGCTTCTGTGTGACCCCGGTGTCAGATAAGGACCTGGTATGACCCCTGAAGCTCCGCCCCGTTCCTCGCTGGGTGTCGGAGAAGGAGCTGCGGCGAGGGGGCTGTGGGGGGGGCTGTGGGAGGGGCTGTGGGGGGGGCGGGGCAGAGTGACTGACCACCGGAGGTGTCTCGCTGCTGTGGGCGGAGCTACTGGAATGTCTCCGCCTCCCCAGGTTTCCGATGGCGAGGTACTCCGGGCCATCATCACCATCTCCATCCACACACTCCACCTGCTCCACCTGCTCCGGGCGGGGTTCACAGGGACCCTCACTCACACACACCTGCGGGACCCCCACGCTGACATCACCACCGCCACGCCCACACGGAGCCCCCACTGGCCCCCCTGCTCTTACCGTACTGCTGCACCCCACGACCTCTGCAGAACAACAACACACACAGTGTTCAGATCTGACTACGGTGGGAGTTTATATCTGACTATGGTGGGAGTTTATATCTGACTATAGTGGGAGTTTATATCTGACTATAGTGGGAGTTTATATCTGACTACGGTGGGAGTTTATATCTATGGTGGGAGTTTATATCTATGGTGGGAGTTTATATCTGACTATGGTGGGAGTTTATATCTGACTATGGTGGGAGTTTATATCTGACTACGGTGGGAGTTTATATCTGACTATGGTGGGAGTTTATATCGGACTATGGTGGGAGTTTATATCTATGGTGGGAGTTTATATCTGACTATGGTGGGAGTTTATATCTATGGTGGGAGTTTATATCTGACTATGGTGGGAGTTTATATCGGACTATGGTGAGAGTTTATATCTGACTATGGTGGGAGTTTATATCTATGGTGGGAGTTTATATCGGACTATGGTGGGAGTTTATATCTATGGTGGGAGTTTATATCTATGGTGGGAGTTTATATCGGACTATGGTGGGAGTTTATATCTACGGTGGGAGTTTATATCTATGGTGGGAGTTTATATCTGACTATGGTGGGAGTTTATATCTATGGTGGGAGTTTATATCTGACTATGGTGGGAGTTTATATCTATGGTGGGAGTTTATATCTGACTATGGTGGGAGTTTATATCTGACTATGGTGGGAGTTTATATCTATGGTGGGAGTTTATATCTATGGTGGGAGTTTATGAGGTTTAGTCTGTTGTTTGTCACCTTCATGATTTCAATCAGCCTCATTCACAGTGAGATTATTTTCAGTAGGTCTACATACAGGGTCTGATTGTGGTCCCCCAATCCCCCCGGCCCCCCTCAGTTTCTCAGTAACACACTTCTGTCCTGAATGTAAACGATCAGATTCCAGTCAGACACGCTGGAGAACACAGTGGGGTCTTTTTTCAGGGACGTCCATGAGAACATCAACGTGACACATGACAACACGCGTGCACTGTTTCACACTGACAGCACGAGTTCTACTGAGACCAGACCCTGACAATGAAGACCCCCAAACAACCGGTCCGCGCTGTTCAGGTGATGTGACTCAGCGCCGAACGTGTTAAATTAAATTCTATTTACAAATAAAACGTTAATTTTTGTCTGTGTTCTGTTTCTGAAGTAAATCAGATGGACGTTTGTTAGTTTTGTATGGTTCTGGTTCTCTGGAACCGAGGCTCGTGTGAAGCTGCTGAGCTGCTGAACGCTCTGACCTGAGTCCGCATGAGTCTGCGAGTACGCCGTGTTGCTCTCTGTGAGGGAGCACTGGGAGGTGTGTCTGCGGATAGCCGTCGGGGGGCGCTCTGGGGGCAGCAGGTACAGGCTGTGGCTCTTCACCAGGCCGAGTGGAACCGGTTCTTTCATCTGGGACAGCTGCAGGTAGAACACGCAGAGCAGCTGCTACACACAGCGACAAACAAACCACTCCCAGCACCGAGAGGAACAGGAAGTGAGCAGAGCTCAGAACATTACAATCTTAAGCTCGACTGAATTAGCGGACCACCGGTCGGCCCCCTGCAGAGTGACCTCACTGACCTCTCTGATCCGGACGGTGTCGATGAGCGCCAGCAGCCGCGGGTCGTTCTGCTCTACGGCCTCCAAACACTGCAGCATGGCCGACACATGCGGTTCACTCAGCAGGAACGCTTCATCTGCACAGAGAGAACCACGAGCCCACCATCAGAACATCAGGACCAGCAAACACACCTGCCTGGACCACCACTGTAGTACTGTGTTCTACCACTGTAGTACTGTGTTCTACCACTGTAGTACTGTGTTCTACCACTGTAGTACTGTGTTCTACCACTGTAGTATTGTGTTCTACCACTGTAGTATTGTGTTCTACCACTGTAGTATTGTGTGTTCTACCACTGTAGTATTGTGTTCTACCACTGTAGTATTGTGTTCTACCACTGTAGTACTGTGTTCTACCACTGTAGTACTGTGTTCTACCACTGTAGTACTGTGTTCTACCACTGTAGTATTGTGTTCTACCACTGTAGTATTGTGTTCTACCACTGTAGTATTGTGTGTTCTACCACTGTAGTATTGTGTTCTACCACTGTAGTATTGTGTGTTCTACCACTGTAGTATTGTGTGTTCTACCACTGTAGTATTGTGTGTTCTACCACTGTAGTATTGTGTGTTCTACCACGGTAGTATTGTGTTCTACCACTGTGGTATTGTGTGCGTTCTACCACTGTAGTATTGTGTGTTCTACCACTGTAGTAGTGTGTGTTCTACCACTGTAGTATTGTGTGTTCTACCACTGTGGTATTGTGTGTGTTCTACCATTGTAGCATTGTGTGTTCTACCACTGTAGTATTGTGTGTTCTACCACTGTAGTATTGTGTGTTCTACTACTGTGGTATTGTGTGTTCTACCACTGTAGTATTGTGTTCTACCACTGTAGTATTGTGTTCCACCACTGTAGTATTGTGTTCTACCACTGTGGTATTGTGTGCGTTCTACCATTGTGGTATTGTGTGCGTTCTACCACTGTAGTATTGTGTGTTCTACCACTGTAGTATTGTGTGTTCTACCACTGTAGTATTGTGTTCTACCACTGTAGTATTGTGTGTTCTACCACTGTAGTATTGTGTTCTACCACTGTAGTATTGTGTGTTCTACCACTGTGGTATTGTGTGTGTTCTACCATTGTAGTATTGTGTGTTCTACCACTGTAGTATTGTGTGTTCTACCACGGTAGTATTGTGTGTGTTCTACCATTGTAGCATTGTGTGTTCTACCACTGTAGTATTGTGTGTTCTACCACTGTAGTATTGTGTGTTCTACTACTGTGGTATTGTGTGTGTTCTACCATTGTAGTATTGTGTGTTCTACCACTGTAGTATTGTGTGTTCTACCACTGTAGAATTGTGTGTTCTACCACTGTAGTAGTGTGTGTTCTACCACTGTGGTATTGTGTGTGTTCTACCATTGTAGCATTGTGTGTTCTACCACTGTAGTATTGTGTGTTCTACCACTGTAGTATTGTGTGTTCTACTACTGTGGTATTGTGTGTTCTACCACTGTAGTATTGTGTTCTACCACTGTGGTATTGTGTGTTCTACCACTGTAGTATTGTGTGTTCTACCACTGTAGTATTGTGTGTACTACCACTGTAGTATTGTGTTCTACCACTGTAGTATTGTGTACTAACACTGTACTATTGTGTACTAACACTGTAGTATTGTGTGTTCTACCACTGTAGTATTGTGTGTACTAACACTGTAGTATTGTGTGTTCTACCACTGTAGTTTTGTGTTCTACCACTGTAGTATTGTGTGTTCTACCACTGTAGTATTGTGTGTTCTACCACTGTAGTATTGTGTACTAACACTGTAGTATTGTGTACTAACACTGTAGTATTGTGTGTTCTACCACTGTAGTATTGTGTGTTCTACCACTGTAGTATTGTGTGTTCTACCACTGTAGTATTGTGTACTAACACTGTAGTATTGTGTACTAACACAGTAGTATTGTGTACTAACACTGTAGTATTGTGTTCTACCACTGTAGTATTGTGTACTAACACTGTAGTATTGTGTACTAACACTGTAGTATTGTGTGTTCTACCACTGTAGTATTGTGTACTAACACTGTAGTATTGTGTGTTCTACCACTGTAGTATTGTGTACTAACACTGTAGTATTGTGTACTAACACAGTAGTATTGTGTACTAACACTGTAGTATTGTGTTCTACCACTGTAGTATTGTGTACTAACACTGTAGTATTGTGTACTAACACTGTAGTATTGTGTACTAACACTGTAGTATTGTGTACTAACACTGTAGTATTGTGTGTTCTACCACTGTAGTATTGTGTGTTCTACCACTGTAGTATTCTGTGTTCTACCACTGTAGTATTTTGTGTTCTACCACTGTAGTATTGTGTTCTACCACTGTAGTATTGTGTACTAACACTGTAGTATTGTGTGTTCTACCACTGTAGTATTGTGTTCTACCACTGTAGTATTGTGTGTACTACCACTGTAGTATTGTGTGTTCTACCACTGTAGTATTGTGTGTTCTATCACTGTAGTATTGTGTTTTCTACCACTGTAGTATTGTGTGTTCTAACACTGTAGTATTGTGTACTACCACTGTAGTATTGTGTACCACCACTCTAGTATTGTGTGTGTATTACTGTTGTAGTAGTTATGTTCATTTGTGTGTGTATATTACCGCTGTAATATTTATGTGTGTGTATATCACCTCTGTAACATTTACGTTTATTACCGGTGTAGTATTTGTGGGTGATGGGTGTGTGTGCGTAGTATCGTTGTTGTACTTGCGGGTGGTGTTGCTGTGCGAGTGTGTGTGTGTGTGTGTTATATCGCTGTAGTACTTTCGGGTGGTGTTGCTGTGTGTTTGTGTGTGTGTGTGTGTGTGTGTGTGTGTGTGTGTGTGTAGTACCGTTGTTGTACTTCCGGGTGGTGTTGCTGTGTGTGTGTATAGTACTGTTGTAGTACTTGTTGGTGGTGTTGCTGTGTGTGTGTGTGTGTGTAGTACCGTTGTAGTACTTGTTGGTGGTGTTGCTGTGTGTGTGTGTGTAGTACCGTTGTAGTACTTGTGGGTGGTGTTGCTGTGTGTAGTACCGTTGTAGTACTTGCGGGTGGTGTTGCTGTGTGTGTGTGTGTGTGTGTGTGTGTGTGTGTGTGTGTGTGTGAGATACCATTGTAGTACTTGTGGGTGGTGTTGCTGTGTGTGTGTGTGTGTGTGTAGTATGGTTGTTTTACTTGCGGGTGGTGTTGCTGTGTGTGTGTGTGTGTGTGTGTGTGTGTGTGTGTGTGTGTGTGTGTGTGTGTGTGTAGTACCGTTGTAGTACTTGCGAGTGGTGTTGCTGTGTGTGTGTGTAGTACCGTTGTAGTACTTGCGGGTGGTGTTGCTGTCTGTATGTGTGTGTGTGTGTGTGTGTGTGTGTGTGTGTGTGTGTGTGTGTGTGTGTGTGTGTGTGTGTGTGTGTGTGTGTAGTACCGTTGTAGTACTTGTGGGTGGTGTTGCTGTGTGTGTGTGTGTAGTACCGTTGTAGTACTTGCGGGTGGTGTTGCTGTGTGTGTGTGTGTGTGTGTGTGTGTGTGTGTGTGTGTGTGTGTGTAGTATGGTTGTAGTACTTGCGGGTGGTGTTGCTGTGTGTGTGTGTGTGTGTGTAGTACCGTTGTAGTACTTGTGGGTGGTGTTGCTGTGTGTGTGTGTGTGTGTGTGTGTGTGTGTGTGTGTGTGTGTGTGTGTAGTATGGTTGTAGTACTTACGGGTGGTGTTGCTGTGTGTGTGTTTGTGTGTGTGTGTGTAGTACCGTTGTAGTACTTGCGGGTGGTGTTGCTGTGGGTCAGCAGTGGTCTGAGCTGGGTGGACAGTAGGTGACTCTGCAGGCTGTGAAGGAGCCAACGCTCAGCTTTATAGCCCTCACCACCAACACCATACACACCAACACCACTACTCAACACCGGCTCCAAATGACTGAACTACAGAGAGAGAGAGAGAGAGAGATACAGACAGAGATATAGAGAGAGAGATACAGAGAGAGAAAGATACAGAGAGAGAGAGATACAGAGAGAGAGAGATACAGAGAGAGAGAGAGAGATACAGACAGAGAGATACAGACAGAGAGATACAGAGAGAGAGATACAGAGAGAGAGAGAGAGAGAGATACAGAGAGATAAAATAACTTGATTATGACTTGAACTGTGATTTAACAGATGATAAATTAAACATGTCTATTAATAACATACTCCACAGCCATATTACTGTACATACTGTATAACTGTATTACTGTACATACTGTATAACTGTATTACTGTATATACAGTATAACTATTACTGTATAGCTGTATATACTGTATAACTGTATTACTGTATATACTGTATGTACTGTATATACAGTATAACTATTACTGTATAGCTGTATATACTGTATAACTGTATTACTGTATATGCTGTATGTACTGTATAACTGTATTACTGTATATACTGTATAGCCATATTACTGTATATACTGTATAACTGTATTACTGTATATGCTGTATATACTGTATATGCTGTATATACTGTAGAACTGTATTACTGTATATGCTGTATGTACTGTATAACTGTATATACTGTATAGCCATATAACTGTATATACTGTATATACTGTATAACTGTATTACTGTATATACTGTATATACTGCATAACTGTATTACTGTATATGCTGTATATACTGTATAACTGCATTACTGTATATGCTGTATGTACTGTATAGCTGTATTACTGTATATACTGTATAGCCATATTACTGTATATACTGTATATACTGTATAGCTGTATTACTGTATATACTGTATAACTGTATTACTGTATATGCTGTATGTACTGTATAACTACTACTGTATATACTGTATATACTGTATAACTGTATATACTGTATATACTGTATAACTGTATTACTGTATATACTGTATATACTGCATAGCTGTATTACTGTATATACTGTATAACTGTATATACTGTATATACTGTATAACTGTATTACTGTATATACTGTATATACTGCATAGCTGTATTACTGTATATACTGTATAACTGTATTACTGTATATACTGTATATACTGCATAGCTGTATATGCTGTATATACTGTATAACTGTATTACTGTATATGCTGTATATACTGTATAGCTGTATTACTGTATATACTGTATGTACTGTATAACTGTATTACTGTATATACTGTATATACTGTATAACTATTACTGTATATACTGTATAGCTGTATTAGTGTACATACTGTATAGCCATATTACTATATATACTGTATATATTGTATAACTGTATTACTGTATAAGCTGTATATACTGTATAGCTGTATTACTGTATATACTGTATTACTGTATAGCCGTATTACTGTATATACTGTATAGCCGTATTACTGTGTATACTGTATATATAGTATAACTGTATTACTGTATATACTGTATATACTGTATAGCCGTATTGCTGTATACACTGTATAGCCGTATTACTGTGTATACTGTATATATAGTATAATCGTATTACTGTATATACTGTATAGCCGTATTACTGTATATACTGTATAACTGTATATGCTGTATACACTGTATAACTGTATTACTGTATATGCTGTATATACTGTATCAGCTATACAGTATATACAGCATATACAGTAATACAGTTATACAGTATATACAGCATATACAGTTACAGCATATACTGTATAACTGTATTACTGTATATGCTGTATATACGGTATAGCTGTATTATTGTATATACTGTATAACTGTATTACTGTATATGCTATATATACTGTATAGCTGTATTACTGTATATACTTTATATACTGTATAGCCATATTACTGTATATGCTGTATATACTGTATAACTGTATTACTGTATATGCTGTATATACTATATAGCTGTATTACTGTATATATTGTATAGCTGTATTACTGTATATACTGTATAGCTGTATTACTGTATATACTGTATAGCCGTATTACTGTATATATTCTATAGCTGTATTACTATATATATTGTATAGCTGTATTACTGTATAGCTGTATATACTGTATATACTGTATAGCTGTATTACTGTATATACTGTATATACTGTATAGCTGTATTACTGAATATATTGTATAGCTGTATTACTGTATATACTGTATAGCTGTATTACTGTATATATTGTATAGCCGTATTACTGTTTATACTGTATAGCCGTATTACTGTACATACTGTATAGCTGTATTACAGTATATACTGTATAGCCGTATTACTGTATATACTGTATAGCCGTATTACTGTATATACTGTATAGCTGTATTACAGTATATACTGTATAGCTGTATTACTGTATATACTGTATAGCTGTATTACTGTATATACTGTATAGCTGTATTACAGTATATACTGTATAGCCGTATTACTGTATAGCTGTATTACTGTATATACTGTATAGCTGTATTACTGTATATACTGTATTACTGTATATATTGTATAGCTGTATTACAGTATATACTGTATAGCTGTATTACTGTATATATTGTATAGCTGTATTACTGTATATACTGTATAGCTGTATTACTGTATATATTGTATAGGTGTATTACAGTATATACTGTATAGCCGTATTACTGTATATACTGTATAGCTGTATTACAGTATATACTGTATAGCTGTATTACTGTATAGCTGTATTACTGTATATATTGTATAGCTTTATTACTGTACATACTGTATATACTGTATAGCCGTATTACTGTATATATTGTATAGCCGTATTACTGTATATACTGTATAGCTGTATTACTGTATATACTGTATAGCCATATTACTGTATATACTGTATAGCCGTATTACTGTGTATACTGTATATATAGTATAACCGTATTACTGTATATACTGTATATACTGTATAGCCGTATTACTGTATATACTGTATAGCTGTATTACTGTATATACTGTATTACTGTATATGCTGTATATACTGTATAACTGTATTACTGTATATGCTGTATATACTGTATAGCTGTATTAATGTATATACTGTATATACTGTATAGCCATATTACTGTACTGTATATACTGTATAACTGTATTACTGTATATGCTGTATATACGGTATAGCTGTATTACTGTATATACTGTATAACTGTATTACTATATATGCTATACATACTGTATAGCTGTATTACTGTATATACTTTATATACTGTATAGCCATATTACTGTATATGCTGTATATACTGTATAACTGTATATGCTGTATATACTGTATAGCTGTATTACTGTATATACTGTGTAGCCGTATTACTGTATATACTGTATAGCTGTATTATTGTATATATTGTATAGCTGTATTACTGTATATACTGTATAGCCGTATTACTGTATATACTGTATAGCCGTATTACTGTATATATTGTATAGCTGTATTACTGTATAGCTGTATTACTGTATATACTGTATAGCTGTATTACTGTATATATTGTATAGCTGTATTACTATATATATTGTATAGCTGTATTACTGTATAGCTGTATTACTGTATATACTGTATATACTGTATAGCTGTATTACTGTATATATTGTATAGCCGTATTACTGTATATACTGTATAGCCGTATTACAGTATATACTGTATAGCCGTATTACTGTACATACTGTATAGCCGTATTACAGTATATACTGTATAGCCGTATTACTGTACATACTGTATAGCCGTATTACAGTACATACTGTATAGCCGTATTACTGTATATATTGTATAGCCGTATTACTGTATATACTGTATAGCCGTATTACTGTATATACTGTATAGCCGTATTGCTGTATATACTGTATAACCGTATTACAGTATATACTGTATAGCCGTATTACTGTGTATACTGTATAGCCGTATTACTGTATACACTGTATAGCCGTATTACTGTATATACTGTATAGCCGTATTACAGCATATACTGTATAGTTGTATTACTGTATATACTGTATAGCTGTATTACAGTATATACTGTATAGCTGTATTATTGTATATATTGTATAGCTGTATTACTGTATATATTGTATAGCTGTATTACAGTACATACTGTATAGCTGTATTACAGTATATACTGTATAGCTGTATTATTGTATATATTGTATAGCTGTATTACTGTATATACTGTATAGCCGTATTACTGTATAGCTGTATTACTGTATATACTGTATATACTGTATAGCTGTATTACTGTATATATTGTATAGCTGTATTACTGTATATACTGTATAGCTGTATTACTGTATATATTGTATAGCTGTATTACAGTATATACTGTATAGCCGTAATTGCTGTATATATTGTATAGCTGTATTACTGTATATACTGTATAGCTGTAATACTGTATATACTGTTAGCCGTATTACAGTACATACTGTATAGCCGTATTACTGTATATATTGTATAGCTGTATTACTGTATATACTGTATAGCTGTAATACTGTATATATTGTATAGCTGTATTACTGTATATATTGTATAGCTGTATTACTGTATATACTGTATAGCTGTAATACTGTATATATTGTATAGCTGTATTACTGTATATATTGTATAGCTGTATTACTGTATATACTGTATAGCTGTATTACTGTATATATTGTATAGCTGTATTACAGTATATACTGTATAGCCGTAATTGCTGTATATATTGTATAGCTGTATTACTGTATATACTGTATAGCTGTAATACTGTATATACTGTATAGCCGTATTACAGTACATACTGTATAGCCGTATTACTGTATATATTGTATAGCTGTATTACTGTATATACTGTATAGCTGTAATACTGTATATATTGTATAGCTGTAATACTGTATATATTGTATAGCTGTATTACTGTATATACTGTATAGCCGTATTACTGTATACACTGTATAGCCGTATTACTGTATATACTGTATAGCCGTATTACAGCATATACTGTATAGTTGTATTACTGTATATACTGTATAGCTGTATTACAGTATATACTGTATAGCTGTATTATTGTATATATTGTATAGCTGTATTACTGTATATACTGTATAGCCGTATTACTGTATAGCTGTATTACTGTATATACTGTATATACTGTATAGCTGTATTACTGTATATATTGTATAGCTGTATTACTGTATATACTGTATAGCTGTATTACTGTATATATTGTATAGCTGTATTACAGTATATACTGTATAGCCGTAATTGCTGTATATATTGTATAGCTGTATTACTGTATATACTGTATAGCTGTAATACTGTATATACTGTATAGCCGTATTACAGTACATACTGTATAGCCGTATTACTGTATATATTGTATAGCTGTATTACTGTATATACTGTATAGCTGTAATACTGTATATATTGTATAGCTGTATTACTGTATATATTGTATAGCTGTATTACAGTACATACTGTATAGCCGTATTACTGTATAGCTGTATTACTGTATATACTGTATATACTGTATAGCTGTATTACTGTATATATTGTATAGCTGTATTACTGTATATACTGTATAGCTGTATTACTGTATATATTGTATAGCTGTATTACAGTATATACTGTATAGCCGTAATTGCTGTATATATTGTATAGCTGTATTACTGATATACTGTATAGCTGTAATACTGTATATACTGTATAGCCGTATTACAGTACATACTGTATAGCCGTATTACTGTATATATTGTATAGCTGTATTACTGTATATACTGTATAGCTGTAATACTGTATATATTGTATAGCTGTATTACTGTATATAGTGTATAGCCGTATTACTGTACATACTGTATAGCCGTATTACTGTATATACTGTATAGCTGTATTACTGTATATATTCTATAGCTGTATTACTGTATACACTGTATAGCCGTATTACTGTATATATTGTTTAGCCGTATTACTGTATATATTGTATAGCCGTATTACTGTATATACTGTATAGCTGTATATACTGTATAGCTGTATAGCCGTATTACTGTATATACTGTATAGCCTTATTACTGTATATACTGTATAGCTGTATTACTGTATATATTCTATAGCTGTATTACTGTATACACTGTATAGCTGTATTACTGTATATATTGTTTAGCCGTATTACTGTATATATTGTATAGCCGTATTACTGTATATACTGTATAGCTGTATATACTGTATATACTGTATAGCCTTATTACTGTATATACTGTATATATTGTATAGACGAATTACTGTATATACTGTATAGCTGCATTACTGTATATACTGTATGGCTGTATTACTGTATATACTGTATAGCCGTATTACTGTATATACTGTATAGCTGTATTACTGTATATACTGTATAGCCGTATTACTGTATATACTGTATAGCTGTATGACTGTATATACTGTATATATTGTATAGACGAATTACTGTATATACTGTATAGCTGCATTATTGTATATACTGTATAGCTGTATTACTGTATATACTGTATAGCTGTATTACTGTATATATTGTATAGCTGTATTACTGTATATACTGTATAGCTGTATTACAGTATATATTGTAAAGCTGTATTACTGTATATACTGTACCTGCTCCACATGGCGCGCGAGGCTTGGGCTGATAAACCGCAGACACCAAACAAACTGCCAGTAATCTTTCTGTTTATAATACACCTGCAGAACAAACACACAAACAAACAAACAAACAAAAAATCAAACTGACACTAATCCTCAGAGTAACTGCACCTTCAAATAAACCACACCTGAGAAGTCTCTCAGACGTTTACCTGTTTATCTGTTCTCTCAGACGTTTACCTGTTTATCTGTTCTCTCAGACGTTTACCTGTTTATCTGTTCTCTCAGACGTTTACCTGTTTATCTGTTCTCTCAGACGTTTACCTGCTTGTTTATCTGTTCTCTCAGACGTTTACCTGTTTGTTTATCTGTTCTCTCAGACGTTTACCTGTTTGTTTATCTGTTCTCTCAGACGTTTACCTGTTTGTTCATCTGTTCTCTCAGACGTTTACCTGTTTGTTTATCTGTTCTCTCAGACGTTTACTTGTTTGTTGATCTGTTCTCTCAGACGTTTACTTGTTTGTTGATCTGTTCTCTCAGACGTTTACTTGTTTGTTTATCTGTTCTCTCAGACATTTACCTGTTTGTTTATCTGTTCTCTCAGACGTTTACCTGTTTATCTGTTCTCTCAGACGTTTACCTGTTTGTTTATCTGTTCTCTCAGACGTTTACCTGTTTGTTTACCTGTTCTCTCAGACGTTTACCTGTTTGTTTACCTGTTCTCTCAGACGTTTACCTGTTTGTTTACCTGTTCTCTCAGACGTTTATTTGTTTGTTTATCTGTTCTCTCAGACGTTTACTTGTTTGTTTATCTGTTCTCTCAGATGTTTACCTGTTTGTTTATCTGTTCTCTCAGACGTTTACTTGTTTGTTTATCTGTTCTCTCAGACGTTTACCTGTTTGTTTATCTGTTCTCTCAGATGTTCACCTGTTTGTTTATCTGTTCTCTCAGACGTTCACCTGTTTGTTTATCTGTTCTCTCAGACGTTCATCTGTTTGTTTATCTGTTCTCTCAGATGTTTACTTGTTTGTTTATCTGTTCTCTCAAACGTTTACCTGTTTGTTTATCTGTTCTCTCAGACGTTTACCTGTTTGTTTATCTGTTCTCTCAAACGTTTACCTGTTTGTTTATCTGTTCTCTCAGACGTTCATCTGTTTGTTTATCTGTTCTCTCAGATGTTTACTTGTTTGTTTATCTGTTCTCTCAAACGTTTACCTGTTTGTTTATCTGTTCTCTCAAACGTTTACCTGTTTGTTTACCTGTTCTCCTGTTTACCTGTTCGTGTTTGAGGCCGTGGCTCAGGATATTGTTCATATCTTTGTGGAGTCGCTGTAATCCTCCGTACCGAGACCACACGTTGGGGTTGTTGGTGGACAGAAGCCCCTCCACCGTGGTCTTCAGATTGGACAGAAGCTTCCAGTGTTCACGCCTGAACGAAAATAAACAAAAAAACCTAATAATAACGACTTTTAAACTCAGTTCTATCACAAAACTCACAACATCTGCTTCAATAACACCGTCATCTCAGAAGTGATATGCAAATGAGCTCTCTAACCAATCACAGTGTTTACTCACCCTGAACCATCAACACAAACATTACTCATACAAACACTCACAAACACGCAAATACTCTCCCACGAAGCGCTCACTGTTATTACTATTATTGTTACTATTATTAATATTATTATTCTGTTTGCTGTACTTTAATTTGGGGGGTTCATAGTTTCACCTCTGAGTAACACACATTTACACACTGACAGAAATACCTCACCGATATTAATAATTACACTAATATTAATAATAATAAATGAGATTACTCTAATATTAATAACACTATGTTTATTTTGCTGACTGAGCAAAATTCACCGATTATAATTCAGAAGCGAAACTTTTCCGCTGCAGTGCCGGAGTGTCTGTAACTCAGTGAAATATGAATATTATAGTTTTGCTGTATGTATCGATTACTGTGATGGCGGTGTTATTGAGCTATTGATCCCCGGTAGCTGCTCGGGAAGGGCCGGGCGGCTGCCGCCCTGAGTCCGATTCCTGGTGCTACAAACCCGGCAGAAGCTCCAGCAGCAGGTCGGCGGCGTTAGCATTTAGCACCCTTAGCACCGCTAGCCGCCCAGTCCGAACGTCAGTATTTACCTCAGTTCTGCGGCGCCGGTCTCGCCGTGAATCTCCATCATTCCGCTCCGTTTAACCCGCCGCTCCGTTTAACCCGCCGACATTCCTGAGGAAGCGATTCGGTTAACGTGAAATTACACAAACTGTCAAACCCGGAGCAGCAAAACACACCGCCGCTCCCGCAGCACCGAGACACACCCGCATTCCGACACGTCCCGCCCCCGCTGCGCTCTGATTGGCTAGTCCCTGTAGCAGGATTGGTCAATACACTTTTCTAGTAGCCCACCCGAAAGGAGCGAACGGTCTTTTAGCCAATCCCTGCGCGAAATGTCGGAATACAGGTGGGAAGTAAAACCCACCGCTCTACCACTGCTCGGGGGGAGCTGGTTTACTTTTCCTACGTTTTACTCCTTTTTACGCAAATAACACGTATCAATTCAAACATTTCTCAAAACTTTTACAACTTTTGCTTTAAAGAAATACGAACAACGACGGTACACATGATTTATTTGCTTTACAAGAAGTACGAATTGGCTGGATCCCCCCGCAGGTGTGGGCTTTACCGGCGCTGTACTAAAGCTGGTTCTGGTTTTACTGAGTCTCTTTATTAAACGCAGAGGAGCGCGAGGTAAAGCGGACATACGTGGTTTTATCTTCTCTGTATGTTAAAAACTTACAGTCACAGTTACAGTTTAAACCCCGCAGACCGAGACCCCGACAATAACCCCCCACCAGTACTAGTGACTTTATAAATCTCTAAACTCTAATTAACTGAAACACACTGAACACTGAACACCAAATACTAAATACTGAACACTGATGAATTCTCGTCTAATAACTGTGAGATATGTTTGCTTGCCGCTGGGTGGCGATATCTGCAGGTTCTACAGGGAGGTAGTTGGTTAGAGTCAGTGAGTGTTTATTATGGCTTTAATCAAGACGCTGCAGTCGAACAAAAACTCTAATTAAAATACAAATGCATCCAGTGACGTCACCACACAAGGGTCTTCACTCTTAGCCCGAGCGGGGTCTCCAACAGCACCTGTAGCCCTGCGGGCCCCCTCAGAGGCTGCACTCTGGTGACGGTGGTCTGTTATTACTCATTATCACCTCCAGATGTCAGTATGTCCTATACTGAAAATTACTGAGGAGGTGTCAGTTCCACCAGAACCAGCGGGGTTCTACCAGTTAGCTCCCGAACTCTGTTAACATCACCAACATCAGCTCACACTTACAGAGATCTGAGCTGCATCTGAAAACTCTCATACTCTCAGCTACCAGTACTACTGCTCAGCCCTACCAGTACTACTGCTCACCTCTACCAGTACTACTGCTCACCCCTACCAGTACTACTGCTCACCTCTACCAGTACTACTGCTTACCCCTACCAGTACTACTGCTCAGCCCTACCAGTACTACTGCTCAGCCCTACCAGTACTACTGCTCACCCCTACCAGTACTACTGCTCACCCCTACCAGTACTACTGCTCACCTCTACCAGTACTACTGCTCACCCCTACCAGTACTACTGCTCACCTCTACCAGTACTACTGCTCAGCCCTACCAGTACTACTGCTCACCCCTACCAGTACTACTGCTCAGCCCTACCAGTACTACTGCTCACCTCTACCAGTACTACTGCTCACCCCTACCAGTACTACTGCTCACCTCTACCAGTACTACTGCTTACCCCTACCAGTACTACTGCTCAGGGCCCTACCAGTACTACTTGCTCAGCCCTACCAGTACTACTGCTCACACCCTACCAGTACTAACTGCTCACCTCTACCAGTACTACTGCTCACCCCTACCAGTACTACTGCTCAGCCCTACCAGTACTACTGCTCACCCCTACCAGTACTACTGCTCACCCCTACCAGTACTACTGCTCAGCCCTACCAGTACTATTGCTCACCCCTACCAGTACTACTGCTCACCTCTACCAGTACTACTGCTCACCCCTACCAGTACTACTGCTCAGCCCTACCAGTACTACTGCTCACCTCTACCAGTACTACTGCTCACCCCTACCAGTACTACTGCTCAGCCCTACCAGTACTACTGCTCACCCCTACCAGTACTACTGCTCACCCCTACCAGTACTACTGCTCAGCCCTACCAGTATTACTGTTCACCCCTACCATTACTACTGCTCATACCTACCAGTACTACTGCTCACTCCTACCAGTACAACTGCTCATCCCTATCAGTACTACTGCTCATCCCTACCATTACTACTGCTCATACCTACCAGTACTACTGCTCATTGGAGAGTGGGTTCTGGTTATACGGTGACATATGTAACTAGAACGCTGATATTATCTAGAACCAAGGAGTTACAGTCTAGATTGGTCAACCTGTTGTTAGTGACTGACGTTGCTACAGATCCTGTTAGCTGGTGTGAGGGTGTTCAGTGCTTGTGTCACTAATGCGGCACACCTACAACTCACACCTACAGCTCACACGTACAGCTCACACCTACAACTCACACCTACAGCTCACACCCACAACACA
>CM038721.1:43714811-43717311 GCA_021613375.1 Megaleporinus macrocephalus | reverse complement strand
TTTATTGTTTATAGTGTATATACTGTTCTGTTTATTATGTATAGTGTATATACTGTTCTGTTTATGTATATTGTATATACTGTTCTGTTTATTATTTATAGTGTATATACTGTACTTTATATTATGTATAGTGTATATACTGTACTGCTACTGTACTGTGTATATACTGTACTGTTTATTATTTATAGTGTATATACTGTACTGTTTATTTATATTGTATATACTATACTGTTTATTATCTATAGTGTATATACTGTTCTGTTTATTATCTATAGTGTATATACTGTACTGTTTATTATTTAGTGTATATACTGTACTGTTTATTATGTATAGTGTATATACTGTACTGCTACTGTACTGTTTATTATTTAGTGTATATACTGTACTGTTTATTATGTATAGTGTATATACTGTACTGTTTATTATGTATACTGTATATACTGTTCTGTTTATTATGTATAGTATATATACTGTACTGTTTATTATGTATAGTGTATATACTGTACTGTTTATTATTTATATTGTATATACTGTTCTGTTTATTATTTATAGTGTATGTACTGTACTGTTTATTATGTATAGTGTATATACTGTTCTGTTTATTATTTATAGTGTATGTATTGTACTGTTTATTATGTATAGTGTATATACTGTTCTGTTTATTATTTATATTGTATATACTGTTCTGTTTATTATTTATAGTGTATATACTGTACTGTTTATTATGTATAGTGTATATACTGTACTGTTTATTATTTATATTGTATATACTGTTCTGTTTATTATGTATATTGTATATACTGTTCTGTTTATTATTTATAGTGTATATACTGTTCTGTTTATTATGTATAGTGTATATACTGTACTGTTTATTATTTATAGTGTATATACTGTACTGTTTATTATGTATAGTGTATATACTGTACTGTTTATTATTTATATTGTATATACTGTACTGTTTATTATGTATAGTGTATATACTGTACTGTTTATTATTTATATTGTATATACTGTTCTGTTTATTATGTATAGTGTATATACTGTACTCTTTATTATTTATATTGCATATACTGTACTGTTTATTATTTATAGTGTATATACTGTACTTTTTATTAATCTATTGTTTGTACTGAGGGTCTTGCTCTTTCTTTGCTGCTGTAACAGAATTGCTCCACAGTGGGACTAATAAAGAATTATCTAATCTTAAATATTACAACATAGTAAACAGACATTAATCATTAAAGAAACTTTAATACACAAATATTTGTTCATTTTTGCCAGAAACGTATGAAAGTACATTACAAAGGCATTTGAACATTTCTTAACATCATTTATTAATTATTAACCATCCATTAATTACTTTTTCATAATAATCACTTATTGATAATTATTTGTTCATTATTTATTCTACTTTGTATTACTGTTTCTGTAACATTACAGATAATTCAGTTGTATTGTTTTCAGGTAAACATTTACAGATCCAACACCATCTTTACCATTATTATTATTATTATTATTATTATTATTGTTGTTGTTGTTGTTGTTGTTGTTAAATAAACAGCTCTTTCTGGGAGGTAAATCTAAAGACACTTCTCGTCACCAAAACCCACAGAAACGTTCAGCTCAGTTTAGAAACACTACAGCGGCTCTAGCTCAGAGTTCCTCTACGACTCGGACCACCTAGAACTAATCTGTACCAGCTCCGACTACAGAACCTCCATTACCTGGAACAGAATAAAAACAAGTTCATCAGTTACTCCACCGTCCGTCCTCACATCATCTGCCCCCTAAAATATAACCCTGTCCGTCCAGCAGGAGGCGCTAACTGGAACTGCAGAACTGCCTGCAGCAGAACACTGTGGAATGTCTGACAGCAGAACGCTGAGGAACGTCTGACAGCAGAACGCTGAGGAACGTCTGACAGCAGAACGCTGAGGAACGTCTTGACAGCAGAATGCTGAGGAACGTCTGACAGCAGAACGCTGAGGAACGTCTGACAGCAGAACGCTGAGGAACGTCTTGACAGCAGAATGCTGAGGAACGTCTGACAGCAGAATGCTGAGGAACGTCTGACAGCAGAACGCTGAGGAACGTCTGACAGCAGAGCGCTGAACGCTAGAAGACATCAAAGAACAAGATGCTTGTTCTGCGTGTTTCTCACATGGAGGTCACGCTGGGGTGAATCAGAGCCGCGCTGTTGCCGTTTGGCGAGGTTGCCACTGCCCGCTGCGTCCACTCCGCCCGCTGCGTCCACTCCGCTGTCTGTATCTGCTGGACCCACTGCACCTGCTGCGTCCACTCCGCAATCTGTGCTTGCTGTACCTGCTGTGCCCGCCGGTCCAGCTGTAGGCTCTTGGGGGCGCTCTGGGGGCCGGGGGGCTGCTGAAGGTTGGCGAGGGTCTTTAGCAGAGTGTTCTCTCTCTGCAGCTCCGAATTTCTCTCCCAGAGTTCCTTAATCTGCTCCTTCAGGACCTCCACCTCCCCCCTGACCGCCAGCATC
>CM038721.1:43676412-43701312 GCA_021613375.1 Megaleporinus macrocephalus | reverse complement strand
ACACTTAAACTGCTATACCACACACACACTTAAATTCCTATACCACACACACACACACACACACACACACACACACACACTTAAACTGCTATACCACACACACACTTAAATTCCTATACCACACACACACACACACACACACTTAAACTGCTATACCACACACACACACACTTAAACTGCTATACAACACACACACACAAACACTTAAACTGCTATACCACACACACACACACACACACACACACACACTTAAACTGCTTTACCACACACAAACTTACATTCCTATACCACACACACACTTAAACATCTATAGCACAAACACACACACTTAAACTGCTATACCACACACACACACAAACACACACACACACTTAAACTGCTATACCACACACACACTTAAATTCCTATACCACACACAAACACACAATTAAACTGCTATACCACACACACTTAAATTCCTATACCACACACAAACACACACTTAAACTGCTATACCACACACACACACACACACACACACTTAAACTGCTATACCACACACACACTTAAATTCCTATACCACACACAAACACTTAAACTGCTATACTACACATACATACACACACACTTAAACTGCTATACCACACACACACTTAAATTCCTAAAAAAACACACACACACACACACACACACACACACACACACACACACACACACACACACACACACACACACACTTAAACTGCTATACCACACACACACTTAAACTGCTATACCACACACACACTTAAATTCCTATACCACACACACACACACACACACACACACACACTTAAACTGCTATACCACACACACACACTTAAACTGCTATACCACACACACACACACACACACACACACACACACACTTAAACTGCTATACCACACACACACACACACACACACACACACACACACACACACTTAAACTACGATACCACATACACACACACTTAAACTACTATACCATACACACACATACACACACACACACACACACACACACACACACACACACACTTAAACTGCTATACATTGTTTCCAGCAGACCACATTAGAGTTGTGTGATTAAGTGTTAGTGTGTGATTAAGAGTTGCTGTGTGATTAGGAGTTAGTGTGTCATTAAGAGTTAATGTGTGATTAAGAGTTAGTGTGTGATTAGGAGTTGCTGTGTCATTGAGTTGCTGTGTGATTAAGAGTTGCTGTGTAATTAAGAGTTGCTGTGTGATTAAGAGTTAGTGTGTGATTAAAAGTTAGTGTGTGATTGATTAGGAGTTAGTGTGTGATTAGGAGTTAGTGTGTGATTTAGAGTTAGTGTGTGATTAGTGTGTGATTAGGAGTTAGTGTGTGATTAAAAGTTAGTGTGTTTTTAGGAGTTAGTGTGTGATTAAGAGTTAGTGTGTGATTAGGAGTTAGTGTGTGACTAGGAGTTAGTGTGTGATTAAGAGTTAGTGTGTGATTCTGAGTCAGTGTGTGATTAGTGTGTGATTACGATTTAGTGTGTGATTAGGAGTTAGTGTGTGATTATTTGTAAATATATTTTATATATATTTTTTGTTGTTCACTTGTTATTGTTTGTATTGTATATACTGAACTGAACAGTTTGAGTATTTTTACCTTCTGATTTGGAGTTTTTACTCAGGCAGACGAGTCGAGCAAGATAGTGCAGCAGCAGAACCCTGACCCAGCGTGGTAACCGCGGGTAACCACCAGAACCACACATCAGGTTAGTGACCACTATAGTCTCTAATAAACTGGCCACCATCAGCGCCAGGCACACCGAGAAAAACACATCTGTACACACAATAAACAAACACAGTAAATAAAACACACATAGAGTAAATAAATACACAAAGTAAACAAAGTAAATGTATGTGTTGTTGTTGTTGTTGCTGTTGTTGTTGTTGTTTGGCTGGTGAGTCTGTAAAGTGAACTTAAACATAAGAGGTTCAGAATCTACACGTTCTAATGTCCTGGAATCAGAGCAGCTGTTGGTCAGCAGTGCGGACGGCCAGATCAGCAAAACTGTACGTAAAGAGGTGCATTGTGGGTAACTGTACTGATGAGCGGGATGTTGTTTCCTGTGACGGGCAGCAGGTCGTTCATCAGCAGCAGGAAGACGGTGTAGCCCAGAATCAGGGTCATCTTAAAGGCCGAGCGGTCCACGTGCTGAGGGGGCAGCAGGAAGCTCGAGACGTCCAGCGCTACGAGGAAACAGCTGGGCAGCAGCAGGTTCACCACATACACCGCCGGCTTACGCCTCAGAACTATCTGACAAACAGATAACCAATCACCATTATTATTAATATTATTATTAATAACCAATCACCATTATTATTAATATTATTATTAATAACCAATCACCATTATTATTATTATTATTATTATTATTATTATTATTATTAACCAATCACCATTATTATTATTATTATTATTATTGTTATTATTATTATTATTATTATTATTATTATTATTACTAATAACCAATCACCATTAGTGATTATTCACTCACCAGTATTATTATTATTATTATTATTAATAACCAATCACCATCAGTAATTATTCACTCACCAGTATTATTATTATTATTATTATTATTATTAATAATAATAATAATAACCAATCACCATCAGTAATTATTCACTCACCAGTATTATTATTATTATTATTAATAACCAGTCACCATCAGTAATTATTCACTCACCAGTATTATTATTATTATTAATAACCAGTCACCATCAGTAATTATTCACTCACCAGTATTATTATTATTACTAATAACCAGTCACCATCAGTAATTATTCACTCACCAGTATTATTACTATTCAGTAGCTATTATTAGTTATTATTAATAAGTGTGTATTGAGGCTGGATCTGTTACTGGATTAATGGAGTTCTGTTCTGAGATCAGAAGAAACTTCTCACTAACATGGTAGGTCAGATCGTCCCAGCGTTCCTGAACGTTGATGTTTGCGTTCAACACCTTCATTTCCGGTATCAGACCAATCAGCTCCCATTCCCCGTTCGTCCCGATCGATTTCAGAGAGGTCTGGAATATGTCCCCCACCGAATCAGCAAAGGACAGTCGCACATCAGACACTGTAAGACAAGAGATCAGAGGAGGAGCGTCACCTCCACCTCCATCATCAGCACCACCTGCATCTTCAGCATCTTACTTCAGACCAGAAGGTCCAAAATGAGAAGATCAAAGTCTAACAGACGTCTACAGATTCCTGTTCCTCTCTTATTGGAACTTCCTGAAGGTTCTAGATCGTAGCAGCTGCACAGTTTAAGGTGGAACAGGAAATTCCGATAAGAGGCGGGTTCTGAGAGGTTCTGCTGTGTGGAGCTCACTGCGGTGCAGGTAGGAGTTGAAGGTGTAGGAACAGTTCTGGATGTCGAAGGGAAACGTGTAGATGTCCAGATTACAGGAGCTGATCACATGGAAGGGCTTGGAGTCCACCACGTGGCCGGAGTTGTTAACGTACAGGTAATACGTCATCGGGACTTTGTTCTCATCCATACTGCAGAACATCAAACACACAGGTATTAATAATACACACACCAATCAACAGACTAATCATTACTGAGTAGCGTGTGATTTATATGAGTGTACACATGGGGGTGCTGCAGCACCTCTGCTCTAGTCTATAATCCATGTGGTGAACCAGGAACACCACTGAGTCAAAGCTTCCGCCAGAGTCTATCACCAGTAACGAGTTTAAACTTTACCACCTCTAATAATAATAATAATAATAATAATAATAATAATAATAATAATAATAATAATAAAAACTAGAGAGGGGAAGTTCATGAACGAACTTCGAAGTTGGCTTGAAATCTCCCGCTGATAGTAAATTTCTGTAATTCCATCTTAAAAGCATTGCTCCTACTCTCATAGCTGTGTGCGTGTGTGTATGTTGTGTAGTGTGTATGTTGTGTAGTGTGTATGTTGTGTAGTGTGTGTATGTTGTGTAGTTTGTGTGTTGTGTAGTGTGTGTATTGTGTAGGGTGTGTATGTTGTGTAGGGTGTGCATGTTGTGTAGGGTGTGTATGTTGTGTATTCTGTGTATGTTGTGTATTCTGTGTATGTTGTGTAGGGTGTGTATGTTGTGTAGTGTGTGTATTGTGTAGTGTGTATGTTGTGTAGGGTGTGTATGTTGTGTAGTGTGTATGTTGTGTGGTCTGTGTGTTGTGTAGTGTGTGTGTTGTTTAGGGTGTGTATGTTGTGTAGTGTGTATGTTGTGTAGGGTGTGTATGCTGTGTAGTGTGTATGTTGTGTAGTTTGTGGGTTGTGTAGTGTGTATGTTGTGTAGTTTGTATGTTGTGTAGGGTGTGCATGTTGTGTAGGGTGTGAATGTTTTGTAGGGTGTATATTGTGTAGTGTGTGTTTTGTGTAGTGTGTATGTTGTGTAGGGTATGTATGTTGTGTAGGGTGTATGTTGTGTAGTGTGTGTATTGTGTAGTGTGTATGTTGTGTAGGGTGCGTATGTTGTGTAGTTTGTATGTTGTGTAGGGTGTGCATGTTGTGTAGGGTGTGTTAGTTGTGTAGTGTGTATGATGTGTAGTTTGTGTGTTGTGTAAGGTGCGTATGTTGTGTAGTTTGTATGTTGTGTAGGGTGTATGTTGTGTAGTGTGTGTATTGTGAAGTGTGTATGTTGTGTAGGGTGTGTATGTTGTGTAGTGTGTATGTTGTGTAGTTTGTTTGTTGTGTAGGGTGCGTATGTTATGTAGTTTATATGTTGTGTAGTGTGTATGTTGTGTAGTGTGTGTATTGTGTAGTGTGTATATTGTGTAGGGTGTGTATGTTGTGTAGTGTGTATGTTGTGTAGTTTGTGTGTTGTGTAGGGTGCGTATGTTGTGTACTTTGTATGTTCTGTAGGGTGTGCATGTTGTGTAGGGTGTGTATGTTGTGTAGTGTGTGTGTAGTGTAGGGTGTGTATGTTGTGTATTGTGTATGTTGTGTAGGGTGTGTATGTTGTGTATTGTGTATGTTGTGTAGGATGTGTTTGTTGTGTATTGTGTATGTTGTGTAGTTTGTGTGTTGTGTAGTGTGTGTGTATTGTGTAGTGTATATGTTGTGTAGGGTGTGTATGTTGTGTAGTGTGTATGTTGTGTAGTTTGTGTGTTGTGTAGTGTGTGTATTGTGTAGTGTGTATGTTGTGTAGGGTGTGTATGTTGTGTAGTGTGTATGTTGTGTAGGGTGTGCATGTTGTGTAGTGTGTGTATGTTGTGTGTAGTGTGTATGTTGTGTAGTGTGTGTATGTTGTGTATTGTGTGTATGTTGTGTAGTGTGTATGTTGTGTAGGGTGTGTAGGTTGTGTATGTTGTGTAGTTTGTGTATTGTGTAGTGTGTATGTTGTGTAGGGTGTGTATGTTGTGTAGGGTGTTCATGTTGTGTAGGGTGTTCATGTTGTGTAGTGTGTGTATGTTGTGTAGGGTGTGCATGTTGTGTAGTGTGTGTATGTTGTGTAGGGTGTTCATGTTGTGTAGTGTGTGTATGTTGTGTAGGGTGTGCATGTTGTGTAGTGTGTGTATGTTGTGTAGTGTATGTTGTGTATGTTGTGTAGGGTGTGCATGTTGTGTAGTGTGTGTATGTTGTGTAGGGTGTGTATGTTGTGTAGGGTGTGTATGTTGGGTAGGGTGTTCATGTTGTGTAGTGTGTGTATGTTGTGTAGGGTGTGTATGTTGTGTAGTGGGTCTATGTTGTGTAGGGGGTGTGTGTTGTGTAGTTTGTGTGTTGTGTTGTGTGTATGTTGTGTAGTTTGTGTGTTGTGTTGTGTGTGTGTTGTGTAGTTTGTATGTTGTGTTGTGTGTATGTTGTGTAGGGTGTGTGTGTTGTGTAGTTTGTGTGTTGTGTAGTGTGTGTGTTGTGTAGGCTGTGTATGTTGTGTAGGGTGTGTATGTTGTGTAGTGTGTATCTTGTGTAGTTTGTGTGTTGTGTAGTGTGTGTGTTGTGTAGGGTGTGCATGTTGTGTAGTGTGTGTCTTGTGTAGGGTGTGTATGTTGTGTAGTGTGTGTTTTGTGTAGTGTGTATGTTGTGTAGTTTGTGTGTTGTGTAGTGTGTGTGTTGTGTAGGTTGTGTATGTTGTGTAGGGTGTGTATGTTGTGTAGTGTGTATGTTGTGTAGTTTGTGTGGTGTGTAGTGTGTGTGTTGTGTAGGGTGTGTATGTTGTGTAGGGTGTGCATGTTGTGTAGTGTGTATGTTGTGTAGTATGTGTGTTGTGTAGTGTGTACGTTGTGTAGGGTGCGTATGTTGTGTAGTTTGTGTGTTGTGTAGTGTGTGTATTGTGTAGGGTGTGTATGTTGTGTAGGGTGTGCATGTTGTGTAGGGTGTGTATGTTGTGTATTCTGTGTATGTTTTGTATTCTGTGTATGTTGTGTAGGGTGTGTATGTTGTGTAGTGTGTGTATTGTGTAGTGTGTATGTTGTGTGGTCTGTGTGTTGTGTAGTGTGTGTGTTGTTTAGGGTGTGTATGTTGTGTAGTGTGTATGTTGTGTAGGGTGTGTATGCTGTGTAGTGTGTATGTTGTGTAGTTTGTGGGTTGTGTAGTGTGTATGTTGTGTAGTTTGTATGTTGTGTAGGGTGTGCATGTTGTGTAGGGTGTGAATGTTTTGTAGGGTGTATATTGTGTAGTGTGTGTTTTGTGTAGTGTGTATGTTGTGTAGGGTATGTATGTTGTGTAGGGTGTATGTTGTGTAGTGTGTGTATTGTGTAGTGTGTATGTTGTGTAGGGTGCGTATGTTGTGTAGTTTGTATGTTGTGTAGGGTGTGCATGTTGTGTAGGGTGTGTTAGTTGTGTAGTGTGTATGATGTGTAGTTTGTGTGTTGTGTAAGGTGCGTATGTTGTGTAGTTTGTATGTTGTGTAGGGTGTATGTTGTGTAGTGTGTGTATTGTGAAGTGTGTATGTTGTGTAGTTTGTTTGTTGTGTAGGGTGCGTATGTTATGTAGTTTATATGTTGTGTAGTGTGTATGTTGTGTAGTGTGTGTATTGTGTAGTGTGTATATTGTGTAGGGTGTGTATGTTGTGTAGTGTGTATGTTGTGTAGTTTGTGTGTTGTGTAGGGTGCGTATGTTGTGTACTTTGTATGTTCTGTAGGGTGTGCATGTTGTGTAGGGTGTGTATGTTGTGTAGTGTGTGTGTAGTGTAGGGTGTGTATGTTGTGTATTGTGTATGTTGTGTAGGGTGTGTATGTTGTGTATTGTGTATGTTGTGTAGGGTGTGTTTGTTGTGTATTGTGTATGTTGTGTAGTTTGTGTGTTGTGTAGTGTGTGTGTATTGTGTAGTGTATATGTTGTGTAGGTTGTGTATGTTGTGTAGTGTGTATGTTGTGTAGTTTGTGTGTTGTGTAGTGTGTGTATTGTGTATGTTGTGTAGGGTGTGTATGTTGTGTAGTGTGTATGTTGTGTAGGGTGTGCATGTTTTGTAGTGTGTGTATGTTGTGTGTAGTGTGTATGTTGTGTAGTGTGTGTATGTTGTGTATTGTGTGTATGTTGTGTAGTGTGTATGTTGTGTAGGGTGTGTAGGTTGTGTATGTTGTGTAGTTTGTGTATTGTGTAGTGTGTATGTTGTGTAGGGTGTGTATGTTGTGTAGGGTGTTCATGTTGTGTAGGGTGTTCATGTTGTGTAGTGTGTGTATGTTGTGTAGGGTGTGCATGTTGTGTAGTGTGTGTATGTTGTGTAGGGTGTTCATGTTGTGTAGGGTGTGTATGTTGTGTAGGGTGTGCATGTTGTGTAGTGTGTGTATGTTGTGTAGTGTGTATGTTGTGTATGTTGTGTAGGGTGTGCATGTTGTGTAGTGTGTGTATGTTGTGTAGGGTGTGTATGTTGGGTAGGGTGTTCATGTTGTGTAGTGTGTGTATGTTGTGTAGGGTGTGTATGTTGTGTAGTGGGTCTATGTTGTGTAGGGGGTGTGTGTTGTGTAGTTTGTGTGTTGTGTTGTGTGTATGTTGTGTAGTTTGTGTCTTGTGTTGTGTGTATGTTGTGTAGTTTGTGTGTTGTGTAGTTTGTATGTTGTGTTGTGTGTATGTTGTGTAGGGTGTGTGTGTTGTGTAGTTTGTGTGTTGTGTAGTGTGTGTGTTGTGTAGGCTGTGTATGTTGTGTAGGGTGTGTATGTTGTGTAGTGTGTATCTTGTGTAGTTTGTGTGTTGTGTAGTGTGTGTGTTGTGTAGGGTGTGCATGTTGTGTAGTGTGTGTCTTGTGTAGGGTGTGTATTTTGTGTAGTGTGTGTTTTGTGTAGTGTGTATGTTGTGTAGTTTGTGTTTTGTGTATTGTGTATGTTGTGTAGGGTGTGTTTGTTGTGTATTGTGTATGTTGTGTAGTTTGTGTGTTGTGTAGTGTGTGTGTATTGTGTAGTGTATATGTTGTGTAGGGTGTGTATGTTGTGTAGTGTGTATGTTGTGTAGTTTGTGTGTTGTGTAGTGTGTGTATTGTGTATGTTGTGTAGTGTGTGTATGTTGTGTAGGGTGTGCATGTTGTGTAGCGTGTGTATGTTGTGTAGTGTATGTTGTGTATGTTGTGTAGGGTGTGCATGTTGTGTAGTGTGTGTATGTTGTGTAGGGTGTGTATGTTGGGTAGGGTGTTCATGTTGTGTAGTGTGTGTATGTTGTGTAGGGTGTGTATGTTGTGTAGTGGGTCTATGTTGTGTAGGGGGTGTGTGTTGTGTAGTTTGTGTGTTGTGTTGTGTGTATGTTGTGTAGTTTGTGTGTTGTGTTGTGTGTGTGTTGTGTAGTTTGTATGTTGTGTTGTGTGTATGTTGTGTAGGGTGTGTGTGTTGTGTAGTTTGTGTGTTGTGTAGTGTGTGTGTTGTGTAGGCTGTGTATGTTGTGTAGGGTGTGTATGTTGTGTAGTGTGTATCTTGTGTAGTTTGTGTGTTGTGTAGTGTGTGTGTTGTGTAGGGTGTGCATGTTGTGTAGTGTGTGTCTTGTGTAGGGTGTGTATGTTGTGTAGTGTGTGTTTTGTGTAGTGTGTATGTTGTGTAGTTTGTGTGTTGTGTAGTGTGTGTGTTGTGTAGGTTGTGTATGTTGTGTAGGGTGTGTATGTTGTGTAGTGTGTATGTTGTGTAGTTTGTGTGGTGTGTAGTGTGTGTGTTGTGTAGGGTGTGTATGTTGTGTAGGGTGTGCATGTTGTGTAGTGTGTATGTTGTGTAGTATGTGTGTTGTGTAGTGTGTACGTTGTGTAGGGTGCGTATGTTGTGTAGTTTGTGTGTTGTGTAGTGTGTGTATTGTGTAGGGTGTGTATGTTGTGTAGGGTGTGCATGTTGTGTAGGGTGTGTATGTTGTGTATTCTGTGTATGTTTTGTATTCTGTGTATGTTGTGTAGGGTGTGTATGTTGTGTAGTGTGTGTATTGTGTAGTGTGTATGTTGTGTAGTGTGTATGTTGTGTGGTCTGTGTGTTGTGTAGTGTGTGTGTTGTTTAGGGTGTGTATGTTGTGTAGTGTGTATGTTGTGTAGGGTGTGTATGCTGTGTAGTGTGTATGTTGTGTAGTTTGTGGGTTGTGTAGTGTGTATGTTGTGTAGTTTGTATGTTGTGTAGGGTGTGCATGTTGTGTAGGGTGTGAATGTTTTGTAGGGTGTATATTGTGTAGTGTGTGTTTTGCGTAGTGTGTATGTTGTGTAGGGTATGTATGTTGTGTAGGGTGTATGTTGTGTAGTGTGTGTACTGTGTAGTGTGTATGTTGTGTAGGGTGCGTATGTTGTGTAGTTTGTATGTTGTGTAGTGTGTGTATGTTGTGTAGGGTGTGTTAGTTGGGTAGTGTGTATGATGTGTAGTTTGTGTGTTGTGTAAGGTGCGTATGTTGTGTAGTTTGTATGTTGTGTAGGGTGTATGTTGTGTAGTGTGTGTATTGTGAAGTGTGTATGTTGTGTAGTTTGTTTGTTGTGTAGGGTGCGTATGTTATGTAGTTTATATGTTGTGTAGTGTGTATGTTGTGTAGTGTGTGTATTGTGTAGTGTGTATATTGTGTAGGGTGTGTATGTTGTGTAGTGTGTATGTTGTGTAGTTTGTGTGTTGTGTAGGGTGCGTATGTTGTGTACTTTGTATGTTCTGTAGGGTGTGCATGTTGTGTAGGGTGTGTATGTTGTGTAGTGTGTGTGTAGTGTAGGGTGTGTATGTTGTGTATTGTGTATGTTGTGTAGGGTGTGTATGTTGTGTATTGTGTATGTTGTGTAGGGTGTGTTTGTTGTGTATTGTGTATGTTGTGTAGTTTGTGTGTTGTGTAGTGTGTGTGTATTGTGTAGTGTATATGTTGTGTAGGGTGTGTATGTTGTGTAGTGTGTATGTTGTGTAGTTTGTGTGTTGTGTAGTGTGTGTATTGTGTATGTTGTGTAGGGTGTGTATGTTGTGTAGTGTGTATGTTGTGTAGGGTGTGCATGTTTTGTAGTGTGTGTATGTTGTGTGTAGTGTGTATGTTGTGTAGTGTGTGTATGTTGTGTATTGTGTGTATGTTGTGTAGTGTGTATGTTGTGTAGGGTGTGTAGGTTGTGTATGTTGTGTAGTTTGTGTATTGTGTAGTGTGTATGTTGTGTAGGGTGTGTATGTTGTGTAGGGTGTTCATGTTGTGTAGGGTGTTCATGTTGTGTAGTGTGTGTATGTTGTGTAGGGTGTGCATGTTGTGTAGTGTGTGTATGTTGTGTAGGGTGTTCATGTTGTGTAGGGTGTGTATGTTGTGTAGGGTGTGCATGTTGTGTAGTGTGTGTATGTTGTGTAGTGTGTATGTTGTGTATGTTGTGTAGGGTGTGCATGTTGTGTAGTGTGTGTATGTTGTGTAGGGTGTGTATGTTGGGTAGGGTGTTCATGTTGTGTAGTGTGTGTATGTTGTGTAGGGTGTGTATGTTGTGTAGTGGGTCTATGTTGTGTAGGGGGTGTGTGTTGTGTAGTTTGTGTGTTGTGTTGTGTGTATGTTGTGTAGTTTGTGTCTTGTGTTGTGTGTATGTTGTGTAGTTTGTGTGTTGTGTAGTTTGTATGTTGTGTTGTGTGTATGTTGTGTAGGGTGTGTGTGTTGTGTAGTTTGTGTGTTGTGTAGTGTGTGTGTTGTGTAGGCTGTGTATGTTGTGTAGGGTGTGTATGTTGTGTAGTGTGTATCTTGTGTAGTTTGTGTGTTGTGTAGTGTGTGTGTTGTGTAGGGTGTGCATGTTGTGTAGTGTGTGTCTTGTGTAGGGTGTGTATGTTGTGTAGTGTGTGTTTTGTGTAGTGTGTATGTTGTGTAGTTTGTGTGTTGTGTAGTGTGTGTGTTGTGTAGGTTGTGTATGTTGTGTAGGGTGTGTATGTTGTGTAGTGTGTATGTTGTGTAGTTTGTGTGGTGTGTAGTGTGTGTGTTGTGTAGGGTGTGTATGTTGTGTAGGGTGTGCATGTTGTGTAGTGTGTATGTTGTGTAGTATGTGTGTTGTGTAGTGTGTACGTTGTGTAGGGTGCGTATGTTGTGTAGTTTGTATGTTGTGTAGGGTGTGCATGTTGTGTATTGTGTATGTTGTGTAGTTTGTGTGAGTGTGTGTGTGTGTGTGTGTGTATGTTGTGTAGGGTGTGTGTGAGTGTGTGTGTAAGCGTGCGTGTGTGAGTTTGTGTGTACTGTTTAATGTGTGTCTGTGTGAGAGGTGTGCATCGTGACATCACTGCTGGCAGTTACATTTGAATTCTCTCAACATTCCGCCATTCATTCCTATGGGGCAAAAATTCCCTGTTTGAACGCCGTTTTCCGGAAAACCGTAAGCCGGATCTCTTAGAAAAGCACAAGCATAAATCTGCGCTATAGGACCTACGATCCAGCCGAATTTCGTGGTTCTAGCTTGAAAACTGTGGGACGAGTTAGTGATTATATTTTGCGAATAGAATAAGAAGAAGAAGAAGATTATGAAGAACAGTAAGTTGGCTCTTTCAAGCCAATTTAATAATAATAATATCTCCATTATCTTCCACCAGTTGGGGTCCCGGGGGTGGGGGTCAATCCCAGTGTCATTGGGCAAAGGCGGGGTACACCATTCACACACACACACACACACACACACACACACACACACACACACACACACACACACACACACACACACACACACTCACATCCACACACCACAACACACACACGCCTACACACCACAACACACACACACTCACACCTACACACCACAACACACTCACACCTACACACCACACCACAACACACTTACACCTACACACCACAACACACACACACACCTACACACCACAACACACACCTACACACCACAACACACCACAACACACCACAACACACACACACCTACACACCACAACACACAAACTCACACCTACACATCACAACACACAGCTACACACCACAACACACACTCACACCAACAAACCACAACACACACTCACACATGCTCTCACACCTACACACCACAACACACACTCCTACACACCACAACACACTCTCACACACACACTCACACCTAGACAACACAACACATACTCACACCTACACACCACAACACACACACACTCACACCTACACACCACAACACACTCACACACACACACTCACACCTACACACCACAACACACTCACACACACACACTCACACCTACACACCACAACACACACTCACAAACACTCACACCTAAACACCACAACACACACACACTCACACCACAACACACACTCACACACACACACACTCACACCTACACACCACAACACACGATCACACACACTAACACCTACACACCACAACAGACACACACTCACACCTACACACCACAACACACGCACTCACACCTACACACCACAACACACACACACTCACACACACTCACACCTACACACCACAACCCACTCAGACACACTCTTACACCTACACACCACAACACACACACACAAACACTCACACCTACACACCATAACACACTCACACAAACACTCACACCTACACACCACAACACACTCACACACACTCACACCTAAAGACCACAACACACACACCTACACACCACAACACACACTCATACCCACACACCACAACACACACACACCTACACACCACAACACACACACACACACAACTATACACACTCACGCCTACACACACATACACTCACACCTACACACCACAACACACACTCACACACACACACAACTATACACACTCACGCCTACACACACATACACTCACACCTACACACCACAACACACACTCACACCTACACACCACAACACACTCACACACTCTCACACCTACACACCACAACACACACTTACACACACTCACACCTACACACCACAACACACTCACACAAACTCACACCTACACACCACAACACACACACACCTACACACCACATCACACACACTCACACACACCTACACACCACAACACACACACTCACACCTACACACCACAACACACGCTCACACACTCTAACACCTACACACACTCAAACACACACACACACACACACACACACTAACACATGCTCTCACACCTACACACCACAACACACACACCTACACAACAACACACACACACACACACTCACACCTACACACCACAACACACACTCACACGCACACACTCACACCTAGACACCACAACACACACGCACCCACACACCACAACACACACACACTCACACCTACACACCACAACACACACGCACCCACACACCACAACACACACACACTCACACCTACACACCACAACACACACACTCGCACATACACACCACAACACACACACTCACACACACCTACACACCACAACACACACACTCACACCTACACACCACAACACACGCTCACACACTCTAACACCTACACACACTCAAACACACACACACACACACACACACACACACACACACACACACACTAACACATGCTCTCACACCTACACACCACAACACACACACCTACACAACACCACACACACACACACTCACACCTACACACCACAACACACACTCACACGCACACACTCACACCTAGACACCACAACACACACGCACCCACACACCACAACACACACACTCACACCTACACACCACAACACACACACACTCACACCTACACACCACAACACACTCACGCACCTACACACCACAACACATACACGCCTACACACCACAACACACTCACACCCACACACCACAACACACGCTCACACACACTCACACCTACACACCACAACACACTCACACTCACACACACACACTCACACCTACACACCTCAACACACACTCACACACACTCACACCTACACACCACAACACACACACACACACACTTACACCTACACACCACAACACACACTCAAACACTCACACACACACTCACACCTACACACCTCAACACACACTCACACACACTCACACCTACACACCACAACACACACTCACACACACTCACACCTACACACCACAACACACTCACACAAACTCACACCTACACACCACAACACAACACACACACCTACACACCACATCACACACACTCACACCTACACACCACAACACACTCACACAAACTCACACCTACACACCACAACACACCACAACACACACACACCACAACACCACAACACACACACACTCACACCTACACACCACAACACACGCACTCACACCTACACACCACAACACACACACACTCGCACACACTCACACCTACACACCACAACACACTCACACACACTCTTACACCTACACACCACAACACACACACACAAACACTCACACCTACACACCATAACACACACACACACACACACACTCACACACACTCACACTTACACACCACAACACACACTCACACTCACACCTACACACCACAACACACACACACTCACACCTACGGGCAGTTTAGAGTGAGGATCCTAACATGCATGTGTTTGGACTGTGGGAGGAAACTGGAGTAGCCGGAGGAACCCACTCAAACACAGAGAGACCATAAACACTCCACACAGAACCACCCAGACCGGGAATCAGTACTGTGGTGTAGTGGTTAGTACGGTGGTGTAGTGGTTAGTACGGTGGTGTAGTGGTTTGTACGGTGGTGTAGTGGTTAGTAAGGTGGTGTAGTGGTTAGTAAGGTGGTGTAGTAGTTAGTACGGTGGTGTAGTGGTTAGTACGGTGGTGTAGTGGTTAGTAAGGTGGTGTAGTAGTTAGTATGGTGGTGTAGTGGTTAGTATGGAGGTGTAGTGGTTAGTATGGTGGTGTAGTGGTTAGCACGGTGGTGTAGTGCTTAGTATGGTGGTTTAGTGGTCAGTACGGTGGTGTAGTGGTTAGTACGATGGTGTAGTGGTTAGTACGATGGTGTAGTGGTTAGTACGGTGGTGTAGTGGTTAGTACGGTGGTGTAGTGGTCAGTACGGTGGTGTAGTGGTCAGTAAGGTGGTGTAGTGGTTAGTATCGTGGTGTAGTGGTTAGTATGGTGGTGTAGTGGTTAGTATGGTGGTGTAGTGGTCAGTACGGTGGTGTAGTGGTTAGTACGATGGTGTAGTGGTTAGTACAATGGTGTAGTGGTTAGTATGGTGGTGTAGTGGTCAGTATGGTGGTGTAGTGGTCAGTATGGTGGTGTAGTGGTTTGCACGGTGGTGTAGTGGTTAGTATGGTGGTGTAGTGGTTAGTACGATGGTGTAGTGGTTAGTATGGTGGTGTAGTGGCTAGTAAAGTGCTGTAGCGGTAAGTACGGTGGTGTAGCGGTTAGTGCGGTGGTGTAGCGGTTAGTACGGTGGTGTAGTGGTCAGTAGGTGGTGTAGTGGTTAGTATGGTGGTGTAGTGGTTAGTACGGTGGTGTAGTGGTCAGTACGGTGGTGTAGTAGTTAGTATAGTGGTGTAGTGGTTAGTACGGTGGTGTAGTGGTTAGTACGGTGGTGTAGTGGTCAGTACGGTGATGTAGTGGTTAGTATGGTGGTGTAGTGGTTAGTATGGTGGTGTAGTGGTCAGTACGGTGGTGTAGTGGTGAGTATGGTGGTGTAGTGGTTAGTATGGTGGTGTAAGGGGTTAGTACGGTGGTGTAGTGGTCAGTACAGTGGTGTAGTGGTTAGTATGGTGGTGTAGTGGTTAGTACGGTGGTGTAGTGGTTAGTACGGTGGTGTAGTAGTTAGTATAGTGGTGTAGTGGTTAGTACGGTGGTGTAGTGGTCAGTACGGTGGTGTAGTGGTTAGTATGGTGGTGTAGTGCTTAGTATGGTGGTGTAGTGGTCAGTACGGTGGTGTAGTGGTCAGTACGGTGGTGTAGTGGTTAGTATGGTGGTGTAGTGGTTAGTATGGTGGTGTAAGGGGTTAGTATGGTGGTGTAGTGGTTAGTACGGTGGTGTAGTGTTTAGTACGGTGGTGTATTGGTCAGTACGGTGGTGTAGTAGTTAGTACGGTGGTGTAGTGGTTAGTACGGTGGTGTAGTGGATAGTATGGTGGTGTAGTAGTCAGTACGGTGGTGTAGTGGTCAGTAAGGTGGTGTAGTGGTCAGTACGGTGGTGAAGTGGTTAGTACGGTGGTGTATTGGTCAGTACGATGGTGTAGTAGTTAGTACGGTGGTGTAGTGGTCAGTACGGTGATGTAGTGGTTAGTATGGTGGTGTAGTGGTTAGTATGGTGGTGTAGTGGTCAGGACGGTGGTGTAGTGGTGAGTATGGTGGTGTAGTGGTTAGTATGGTGGTGTAAGGGGTTAGTACGGTGGTGTAGTGGTCAGTACAGTGGTGTAGTGGTTAGTATGGTGGTGTAGTGGTTAGTACGGTGGTGTAGTGGTTAGTACGGTGGTGTAGTAGTTAGTATAGTGGTGTAGTGGTTAGTATGGTGGTGTAAGGGGTTAGTATGGTGGTGTAGTGGTTAGTACGGTGGTGTAGTGTTTAGTACGGTGGTGTATTGGTCAGTACGGTGGTGTAGTAGTTAGTACGGTGGTGTAGTGGTTAGTACGGTGGTGTAGTGGATAGTATGGTGGTGTAGTAGTCAGTACGGTGGTGTAGTGGTCAGTAAGGTGGTGTAGTGGTCAGTACGGTGGTGTAGTGGTTAGTACGGTGGTGTATTGGTCAGTACGATGGTGTAGTAGTTAGTACGGTGGTGTAGTGGTTAGTACGGTGGTGTAGTAGTCAGTACGGTGGTGTAGTGGTCAGTAAGGTGGTGTAGTGGTCAGTATGGTGGTGTAGTAGTCAGTACGGTGGTGTAGTGGTCAGTAAGGTGGTGTAGTGGTCAGTACGGTGGTGTAGTGGTTAGTACGGTGGTGTATTGGTCAGTACGATGGTGTAGTAGTTAGTACGGTGGTGTAGTGGTTAGTACGGTGGTGTAGTGGATAGTATGGTGGTGTAATGGTCAGTAAGGTGGTGTAGTGGTCAGTAAGGTGGTGTAGTGGTTAGTATGGTGGTGTAGTGGTTAGTATGGTGGTGTAGTGGTTAGTATGGTGGTGTAGTGGTTAGTATGGTGGTGTATTGGTCAGTATGGTGGTGTAGTGGTTAGTATGGTGGTGTAGTGGTTAGTATGGTGGTGTAGTGGTCAGTATGGTGGTGTAGTGGTTAGTATGGTGGTGTACTGGTCAGTATGGTGGTGTAGTGGTCAGCACTGTCTCCTCACAGTAAGATAATCTGGGTTGGATTCCCGGTCCGGGACGTTCTGTGTGGAGTGTGTATGGTCTCTTTGTGCTTGAGTGGGTTTCAGGACCACCTGAACCTCTACACACAAAATGAAGTTATGAAATAAGGACCACGCCCAACTGCTCCGCTCTACCATTACACACTCCATATACACCACTCCTCCGCCCTCACCTTCTCCTGAGCAGTATTCACACCAACCTGATTAGTGTGTATAATCACTCGCTCCAAACTCACAACTCGTTAATGACGATGTCGGGCATCCACAGCGACGTCCGGGGCAACGAGATCCTCCTGACACCGCATTCATCAGCATCCCAACTCACGTTCTCCACCCTCCAGTACTGAACACACAACACCGTATACACACTGAGCACACAACACCGTATACACACTGAACACACAACACAGTATACACACTGAACACAGAACACCGTATACACACTGAGCACACAACACCGTATACACACTGAGCACACAACACCGTATACACACTGAGCACACAACACCGTATTTACACTGAACACACAACACAGTATATACACTGAACACACAACACAGTATACACACTGAGCACACAACACCGTATACACACTGAGCACACAACACCGTATACACACTGAGCACACAACACCGTATACACACTGAACACACAACACCGTATACACACTGAGCACACAACACCGTATACACACTGAGCATACAACACCGTATACACACTAAACACACAACACCGTATACACACTGAGCACACAACACCGTATACACACTGAGCACACAACACCGTATACACACTGAATCCACAACACTGTATAGACACTGAACACAGTAGACACTGAACACGGTACACACTTTATAGACACTGAACACACAACACAGTATAGACACTGAACACACAACACAGTATAGACACTGAACACAGTACACACTGTATAGACACTGAACACACAACACTGTATAGACACTGAACACTATACACACTACAAACACAACACAGTATACACACTGAACACACAGCACTGTATACACACTGAACACACAGCACTGTATACACACTGAACACAGTACACACTGTATAGACACTGAACACACAACACTGTATACACACTGAACACGGTACACACTGTATAGACACTGAACACAGTACACACTGTATAGACACTGAACACAGTAGACACTGAACACGGTACACACTTTATAGACACTGAACACACAACACAGTATAGACACTGAACACACAACACAGTATAGACACTGAACACAGTACACACTGTATAGACACTGAACACAGTACACACTCTATAGACACTGAACACAGTACACACTGTATAGACACTGAACACAGTAGACACTGAACACGGTACACACTTTATAGACACTGAACACACAACACAGTATAGACACTGAACACACAACACAGTATAGACACTGAACACACAACACCAAATACACACTAAACACACAACACTGTATACACACTGAACACACAACACCGTATACACACTGAACACACAACACCGTATACACACTGAGCACACAACACCGTATACACACTGAGCACAAAACACCGTATACACACTGAACACACAACACCGTATACACACTGAGCACACAACACCGTATACACACTGAATCCACAACACTGTATAGACACTGAACACAGTAGACACTGAACACGGTACACACTTTATAGACACTGAACACACAACACAGTATAGACACTGAACACACAACATAGTATAGACACAGAACACAGTACACACTGTATAGACACTGAACACACAACACTGTATAGACACTGAACACACAACACTGTATAGACACTGAACACTATACACACTACACACACACCACAGTATACACACTGAACACACAGCACTGTATACACACTGAACACACAGCACTGTATACACACTGAACACAGTACACACTGTATAGACACTGAACACACAACACTGTATACACACTGAACACGGTACACACTGTATACACACTGAACACAGTACACACTGTATAGACACTGAACACAGTAGACACTGAACACGGTACACACTTTATAGACACTGAACACACAACACAGTATAGACACTGAACACACAACACAGTATAGACACTGAACACAGTACACACTGTATAGACACTGAACACAGTACACACTCTATAGACACTGAACACAGTACACACTGTATAGACACTGAACACAGTAGACACTGAACACGGTACACACTTTATAGACACTGAATACACAACACAGTATAGACACTGAACACACAACACAGTATAGACACTGAACACACAACACCAAATACACACTGAACACACAACACCGTATACACACTGAACACACAACACAGTATACACACTGAACACACAACACTTTATAGACACTGAACACACAACACTGTATAGACATTGAACACACAACACTATACACACTGAACACACAACACTGTATACACACTGAACACACAACACTGGATACACACTGAACACACAACACTGTATAGACACTGAACACAACACTGTATAGACACTGAACTCACAACACTGTATACACACTGAACACACAACAATGTATACACACTGAACACACAACACCGTATACACACTGAACACACAACACTGTATAGACACTGAATCCACAACACTGTATAGACACTGAACACACAACACTGTATACACACTGAACACACAACACAGAATGCACACTGAGCACACAACACCGTATACACACTGAGCACACAACACCGTATATACACTGAACACACAACACCGTATACACACTGAGCACACAACACCGTATACACACTGAGCATACAACACCGTATACACACTGAACACACAACACCGTATACACACTGAGCACACAACACCGTATACACACTGAGCACACAACACCGTATACACACTGAATCCACAACACTGTATAGACACTGAACACAGTAGACACTGAACACGGTACACACTTTATAGACACTGAACACACAACACAGTATAGACACTGAACACACAACACAGTATAGACACTGAACGCAGTACACACTGTATAGACACTGAACACACAACACTGTATAGACACTGAACAATATACACACTACACACACAACACAGTATACACACTGAACACACAGCACTGTATACACACTGAACACACAGCACTGTATACACACTGAACACAGTACACACTGTATAGACACTGAACACACAACACTGTATACACACTGAACACGGTACACACTGTATAGACACTGCACACAGTACACACTGTATAGACACTGAACACAGTAGACACTGAACACGGTACACACTTTATAGACACTGAACACACAACACAGTATAGACACTGAACACACAACACAGTATAGACACTGAACACAGTACACACTGTATAGACACTGAACACAGTACACACTCTATAGACACTGAACACAGTACACACTGTATCGACACTGAACACAGTAGACACTGAACACGGTACACACTTTATAGACACTGAACACACAACACAGTATAGACACTGAACACACAACACAGTATAGACACTGAACACACAACACCAAATACACACTAAACACACAACACTGTATACACACTGAACACACAACACCGTATACACACTGAGCACACAACACCGTATACACACTGAACACACAACACCGTATACACACTGAGCACACAACACCGTATACACACTGAGCACACAACACCGTATACACACTGAACACACAACACCGTATACACACTGGGCACACAACACCGTACACACACTGAATCCACAACACTGTATAGACACTGAACACAGTAGACACTGAACACGGTACACACTTTATAGACACTGAACACACAACACAGTATAGACACTGAACACACAACACAGTATAGACACAGAACACAGTACACGCTGTATAGACACTGAACACACAACACTGTATAGACACTGAACACACAACACTGTATAGACACTGAACACTATACACACTACACACACACCACAGTATACACACTGAACACACAGCACTGTATACACACTGAACACACAGCACTGTATACACACTGAACACAGTACACACTGCATAGACACTGAACACACAACACTGTATACACACTGAACACGGTACACACTGTATACACACTGAACACAGTACACACTGTATAGACACTGAACACAGTAGACACTGAACACGGTACACACTTTATAGACACTGAACACACAACACAGTATAGACACTGAACACACAACACAGTATAGACACTGAACACAGTACACACTGTATAGACACTGAACACAGTACACACTCTATAGACACTGAACACAGTACACACTGTATAGACACTGAACACAGTAGACACTGAACACGGTACACACTTTATAGACACTAAACACACAACACAGTATAGACACTGAACACACAACACAGTATAGACACTGAACACACAACACTTTATAGACACTGAACACACAACACTGTATAGACATTGAACACACAACACTCTATACACACTGAACACACAACACTGTATACACACTGAACACACAACACTGGATACACACTGAACACACAACACTGTATAGACACTGAACACAACACTGTATAGACACTGAACTCACAACACTGTATACACACTGAACACACAACAATGTATACACACTGAACACACAACACCGTATACACACTGAACACACAACACTGTATAGACACTGAACACACAACACAGAATGCACACTGAACACACAACACAGTATAGACACTGAACACACAACACAGTATAGACACTGAACACACAACACCAAATACACACTGAACACACAACACTGTATACACACTGAACACACAACACTGTATAGACACTGAACACACAACACTGTATACACACTGAACACACAACACAGAATACACACTGAACACACAACACAGTATAGACACTGAACACACAACACAGTATAGACACTGAACACACAACACCAAATACACACTGAACACACAACACCAAATACACACTGAACACACAACACTGTATACACACTAAACACACAACACTATACACACTGAACACATAACACCGTATACACACTGAACACACAACACAGTATAGACACTGAACACACAACACAGTATACACACTGAACACACAACACAGTATACACACTGAACACAGAACACAGTATAGACACTGAACACAGTACACACTGTATAGACACTGAACACACAACACTGTATAGACACTGAACACACAACACTGTATAGACACTGAACACTATACACACTACACAGTATAGACACTGAACACACAGCACTGTATACACACTGAACACAGTACACACTGTATAGACACTGAACACACAACACTGTATACACACTGAACAAAGTACACACTGTATAGACACTGAACACGGTACACACTGTATAGACACTGAACACAGTACACACTGTATAGACACTGAACACAGTAGACACTGAACACGGTACACACTTTATAGACACTGAACACACAACACAGTATAGACACTGAACACACAACACAGTATAGACACTGAACACACAACACCAAATACACACTGAACACACAACACCGTATACACACTGAACACACAACACAGTATACACACTGAACACACAACACTTTATAGACACTGAACACACAACACTGTATAGACATTGAACACACAACACTCTATACACACTGAACACACAACACTGTATACACACTGAACACACAACACTGGATACACACTGAACACACAACACTGTATAGACACTGAACACAACACTGTATAGACACTGAACTCACAACACTGTATACACACTGAACACACAACAATGTATACACACTGAACACACAACACCGTATACACACTGAATCCACAACACTGTATAGACACTGAACACACAACACTGTATACACACTGAACACACAACACAGAATGCACACTGAACACACAACACAGTATAGACACTGAACACACAACACAGTATAGACACTGAACACACAACACAGTATAGACACTGAACACACAACACCAAATACACACTGAACACACAACACTGTATACACACTGAACACACAACACTGTATAGACACTGAACACACAACACGGTATACACACTGAACACACAACACAGAATACACACTGAACACACAACACAGTATAGACACTGAACACACAACACAGTATAGACACTGAACACACAACACCAAATACACACTGAACACACAACACCAAATACACACTGAACACACAACACTGTATACACACTAAACACACAACACTATACACACTGAACACATAACACCGTATACACACTGAACACACAACACAGTATAGACACTGAACACACAACACAGTATACACACTGAACACACAACACAGTATAGACACTGAACACACAACACAGTATACACACTGAACACACAACACAGTATACACACTGAACACACAACACAGTATAGACACTGAACACACAACACTGTATACACACTGAACACACAACACAGTATAGACACTGAACACACAACACCGTATACACACTGAACACACAACACAGTATAGACACTGAACACACAACACTGTATACACACTGAACACACAACACCGTATACACACTGAACACGGTACACACTGTATAGACACTGAACACAGTATGTGGTCATTGAATTTGTCTCACCATGTCCAGCCAGATGAACATCTCCAGAACTTGTCCTTTTTCTTGCTGGAGGAGAAAAAATCAGTTTCAGAATAAATTAGAGATGATGAGTTTATTAATACTGGACTTTACTGACCACTCCTAGAATGCCATAGATCTGGAAGTCGAGGGTGATCACTGTGGGGGTCTGCAGGCTGATAACGGGCCGCACTTCAGTTCTGAAGAGCAGCGTGTCCTTCAGAGCGGTCAGCAGAGCCTGGGCAGTTGGCTCAGAGCAGTTAACAGACTCCACAGGGTCGGGGGGCGCCACTGAGACACAGCAGGTTTAGTTGGTGGGAGGTTCGAATCAACGATTCAGTACGTTTTTGAAAATGACCTGTTCTTACCGTTCAGGATGACGATGATGATGATGAAGAAGCGGAGCTGTGAATGTTTAACCTGCAAACAGTGAGCGATTAGAATTCACACCTAATAATTATTAATCAACTAATAATCTAATAATAACACCAAAATCTGACCACAGACACAACCTGCCGAACAAATAAACCAACAGAAAAACATAAACAGTCAACAACAAAACAAACAAACAAACAAACAATAAAGCTCTTGCTTACCTGAGACATGTTTACTGTGGTGAAGTTCTCAGAGGAGAATAAACACCGCGCGGCTTTTGATCTGGACGGCCG
>CM038721.1:43628912-43671412 GCA_021613375.1 Megaleporinus macrocephalus | reverse complement strand
ACGCTCAGCATACCTGTCCACACTCACCAACACACACTCAGCATACCTGTCCTCACTCATCAACACACACTCAGCATACCTGTCCTCACTCACCAACACACACTCAGCATACCTGTCCTCACTCACCAACACACACTCAGCATACCTGTCCTCACTCACCAACACACACTCAACATACCTGTCCTCACTCACCAACACACACAATCAGCACACCTGTCCTCACTCACCAACACACGCTCAGCATACCTGTCCTCACTCATCAACACACACTCAGCATACCTGTCCTCACTCACCAACACACGCTCAGCATACCTGTCCACACTCACCAACACACACTCAGCATACCTGTCCTCACTCATCAACACACACTCAGCATACCTGTCCTCACTCACCAACACACACTCAGCATACCTGTCCTCACTCACCAACACACACTCAGCATACCTGTCCTCACTCACCAACACACACTCAGCATACCTGTCCACACTCACCAACACACACTCAGCATACCTGTCCTCACTCACCAACACACACTCAGCATACCTGTCCACACTCACCAACACACGCTCAGCATACCTGTCCTCACTCACCAACACACACTCAGCATACCTGTCCTCACTCACCAACACACACTCAGCATACCTGTCCACACTCACCAACACACACTCAGTATACCTGTCCACACTCACCAACACACACTCAGCATACCTGTCCTCACTCACCAACACACACTCAGCATACCTGTCCTCACTCACCAACACACACTCAGCATACCTGTCCACACTCACCAACACACACTCAGCATACCTGTCCTCACTCACCAACACACGCTCAGCATACCTGTCCTCACTCACCAACACACACTCAGCACACCTGTCCTCACTCACCAACACACACTCAGCATACCTGTCCACACTCATCGACACACACTCAGCATACCTGTCCACACTCACCAACACACACTCAGCATACCTGTCCACACTCACCAACACAACAAAAACAATCCTAGATTTTTATTTAACACAATCGCAAAACTTACCATAAACCAGGATCTGAACCTCAAATACCCGCCAACTACAACAGCAATGATTTCATGGACTTTTTCAACAAAATCGAGAATATTAGACAAAAAGTTCTACCAATACGAGTAACCTATCCTTCATCCGGTTTGACTCAAACAGTACAAAATGTGGTTTTAGAAGAAACACTAGAAACATTCTGTCCACTCCAGCAGACAGAACTAGAAAAACTAATCTCTTCTTCAAATTCTACTACATTCTCACTCGATATGATTCCAACAAACTATTAAAACAAGTATTACCAGCTATTATTAAACCTTAACTATCATCAACTCTTCTCTTAGTCTGGGTCATGTACCTAAGTCTTTTAAACTAGCTGTGATTAAACCCTTGATAAAGAAGCCAAATCTTGACCCCAGAGAACTGTCCAGTTATAGACCCATTTCCAATTTACCTTTTATCTCTAAGATTTACCATTTGTCTCTGTACTACCCCAAACCAGAACTAACTCTGTCTCTGTACTACCCCAAACCAGAACTAACTCTGTCTCTGTACTAACCTAAACCATAACTAACTCTGTCTCTGTACTAACCCAAACCAGAACTAACTCTGTCTCTGTACTAACCCAAACCAGAACTAACTCTGTCTCTGTACTAACCCAAACCAGAACTAACTCTGTCTCTGCACTAACCTAAACCAGAACTCTGTCTCTGTACTAACCTAAACCATAACTAACTCTGTCTCTGTACTAACCCAAACCAGAACTAACTCTGTCTCTGTACTAACCCAAACCAGAACTAACTCTGTCTCTGTACTACCCCAAACCAGAACTAACTGTCTCCGTACTAACCCAAACCAGAACTAACTCTGTCTCTGTACTAACCCAAACCAGAACTAACTCTGTCTCTGTACTAACTCAAACCAGAACTAACTCTGTCTCTGTACTAACCCAAACCAGAACTAACTCTGTCTCTGTACTAACCCAAACCAGAACTAACTCTGTCTCTCTACTATCCTAAACCAGAACTAACTCTGTCTCTGTACTACCTCAAACCAGAACTAACTCTGTCTCTGTACTAACCTAAACCAGAACTAACTCTGCCTCTGTACTAACCCAAACCAGAACTAACTCTGTCTCTCTACTATCCTAAATCAGAACTAACTCTGTCTCTGTACTACCTCAAACCAGAACTAACTCTGTCTCTGTACTAACCTAAACCAGAACTAACTCTGTCTCTGTACTAACCCAAACCAGAACTAACTCTGTCTCTGTGCTAACCCAAACCAGAACTAACTGTTTATGTACTAACCCAAACCAGAACTAACTCTGTCTCTGTACTACCCCAAACCAGAACTAACTCTGTCTCTGTACTACCCCAAACCAGAACTAACTCTGTCTCTGTACTAACCTAAACCAGAACTCTGTCTCTGTACTAACACAAACCAGAACTAACTCTGTCTCTGTACTAACCTAAACCAGAACTCTGTCTCTGTACTAACCTAAACCATAACTAACTCTGTCTCTGTACTAACCCAAACCAGAACTAACTCTGTCTCTGTACTAACCCAAACCAGAACTAACTCTGTCTCTGTACTAACTCAAACCAGAACTAACTCTGTCTCTGTACTAACCCAAACCAGAACTAACTCTGTCTCTGTACTAACTCAAACCAGAACTAACTCTGTCTCTGTACTAACCCAAACCAGAACTAACTCTGTCTCTGTACTAACCCAAACCAGAACTAACTCTGTCTCTGTACTAACCTAAACCAGAACTAACTCTGCCTCTGTACTAACCCAAACCAGAACTAACTCTGTCTCTCTACTATCCTAAATCAGAACTAACTCTGTCTCTGTACTACCTCAAACCAGAACTAACTCTGTCTCTGTACTAACCTAAACCAGAACTAACTCTGTCTCTGTACTAACCCAAACCAGAACTAACTCTGTCTCTGTGCTAACCCAAACCAGAACTAACTGTCTCTGTACTAACCCAAATCAGAACTAACTGTCTCTGTACTAACCCAAACCAGAACTAACTCTTTCTCTGTACTGCCTCAAACCAGAACTAACTGTTTCTGTACTAACCCAAACCAGAACTAACTCTGTCTCTGTACTAACCCAAACCAGAACTAACTCTGCCTCTCTACTATCCTAAACCAGAACTAACTCTGTCTCTGTACTACCTCAAACCAGAACTAACTCTGTCTCTGTACTAACCCAAACCAGAACTAACTCTGTCTCTGTACTACATCAAACTAGAACTAACTCTGTCTCTGTACTAACCCAAACCAGAACTAACTCTGTCTCTGTACTAACCCAAACCAGAACTAACTCTGTCTCTGTACTAACCTAAACCAGAACTAACTCTGCCTCTGTACTAACCCAAACCAGAACTAACTCTGTCTCTCTACTATCCTAAATCAGAACTAACTCTGTCTCTGTACTACCTCAAACCAGAACTAACTCTGTCTCTGTACTAACCTAAACCAGAACTAACTCTGTCTCTGTACTAACCCAAACCAGAACTAACTCTGTCTCTGTGCTAACCCAAACCAGAACTAACTGTTTATGTACTAACCCAAACCAGAACTAACTGTCTCTGTACTAACCCAAATCAGAACTAACTGTCTCTGTACTAACCCAAACCAGAACTAACTCTTTCTCTGTACTGCCTCAAACCAGAACTAACTGTTTCTGTACTAACCCAAACCAGAACTAACTCTGTCTCTGTACTAACCCAAACCAGAACTAACTCTGCCTCTCTACTATCCTAAACCAGAACTAACTCTGTCTCTGTACTACCTCAAACCAGAACTAACTCTGTCTCTGTACTAACCTAAACCATAACTAACTCTGTCTCTGTACTAACCCAAACCAGAACTAACTCTGTCTCTGTACTAACCCAAACCAGAACTAACTCTGTCTCTGTACTAACCCAAACCAGAACTAACTCTGTCTCTGCACTAACCTAAACCAGAACTCTGTCTCTGTACTAACCTAAACCATAACTAACTCTGTCTCTGTACTAACCCAAACCAGAACTAACTCTGTCTCTGTACTAACCCAAACCAGAACTAACTCTGTCTCTGTACTACCCCAAACCAGAACTAACTGTCTCCGTACTAACCCAAACCAGAACTAACTCTGTCTCTGTACTAACCCAAACCAGAACTAACTCTGTCTCTGTACTAACTCAAACCAGAACTAACTCTGTCTCTGTACTAACCCAAACCAGAACTAACTCTGTCTCTGTACTAACCCAAACCAGAACTAACTCTGTCTCTCTACTATCCTAAACCAGAACTAACTCTGTCTCTGTACTACCTCAAACCAGAACTAACTCTGTCTCTGTACTAACCTAAACCAGAACTAACTCTGCCTCTGTACTAACCCAAACCAGAACTAACTCTGTCTCTCTACTATCCTAAATCAGAACTAACTCTGTCTCTGTACTACCTCAAACCAGAACTAACTCTGTCTCTGTACTAACCTAAACCAGAACTAACTCTGTCTCTGTACTAACCCAAACCAGAACTAACTCTGTCTCTGTGCTAACCCAAACCAGAACTAACTGTTTATGTACTAACCCAAACCAGAACTAACTCTGTCTCTGTACTACCCCAAACCAGAACTAACTCTGTCTCTGTACTACCCCAAACCAGAACTAACTCTGTCTCTGTACTAACCTAAACCAGAACTCTGTCTCTGTACTAACACAAACCAGAACTAACTCTGTCTCTGTACTAACCTAAACCAGAACTCTGTCTCTGTACTAACCTAAACCATAACTAACTCTGTCTCTGTACTAACCCAAACCAGAACTAACTCTGTCTCTGTACTAACCCAAACCAGAACTAACTCTGTCTCTGTACTAACTCAAACCAGAACTAACTCTGTCTCTGTACTAACCCAAACCAGAACTAACTCTGTCTCTGTACTAACTCAAACCAGAACTAACTCTGTCTCTGTACTAACCCAAACCAGAACTAACTCTGTCTCTGTACTAACCCAAACCACAACTAACTCTGTCTCTGTACTAACCTAAACCAGAACTAACTCTGCCTCTGTACTAACCCAAACCAGAACTAACTCTGTCTCTCTACTATCCTAAATCAGAACTAACTCTGTCTCTGTACTACCTCAAACCAGAACTAACTCTGTCTCTGTACTAACCTAAACCAGAACTAACTCTGTCTCTGTACTAACCCAAACCAGAACTAACTCTGTCTCTGTGCTAACCCAAACCAGAACTAACTGTCTCTGTACTAACCCAAATCAGAACTAACTGTCTCTGTACTAACCCAAACCAGAACTAACTCTTTCTCTGTACTGCCTCAAACCAGAACTAACTGTTTCTGTACTAACCCAAACCAGAACTAACTCTGTCTCTGTACTAACCCAAACCAGAACTAACTCTGCCTCTCTACTATCCTAAACCAGAACTAACTCTGTCTCTGTACTACCTCAAACCAGAACTAACTCTGTCTCTGTACTAACCCAAACCAGAACTAACTCTGTCTCTGTACTACATCAAACTAGAACTAACTCTGTCTCTGTACTAACCCAAACCAGAACTAACTCTGTCTCTGTACTAACCCAAACCAGAACTAACTCTGTCTCTGTACTAACCTAAACCAGAACTAACTCTGCCTCTGTACTAACCCAAACCAGAACTAACTCTGTCTCTCTACTATCCTAAATCAGAACTAACTCTGTCTCTGTACTACCTCAAACCAGAACTAACTCTGTCTCTGTACTAACCTAAACCAGAACTAACTCTGTCTCTGTACTAACCCAAACCAGAACTAACTCTGTCTCTGTGCTAACCCAAACCAGAACTAACTGTTTATGTACTAACCCAAACCAGAACTAACTGTCTCTGTACTAACCCAAATCAGAACTAACTGTCTCTGTACTAACCCAAACCAGAACTAACTCTTTCTCTGTACTGCCTCAAACCAGAACTAACTGTTTCTGTACTAACCCAAACCAGAACTAACTCTGTCTCTGTACTAACCCAAACCAGAACTAACTCTGCCTCTCTACTATCCTAAACCAGAACTAACTCTGTCTCTGTACTACCTCAAACCAGAACTAACTCTGTCTCTGTACTAACCCAAACCAGAACTAACTCTGTCTCTGTACTACCTCAAACTAGAACTTACTCTGTCTCTGTACTAACCCAAACCAGAACTAACTCTGTCTCTGTACTAACCCAAACCAGAACTAGCACCTGTACAGCTTCTAAAGCTCTTCAGACTCGGCTTTGGGTAATAGACTGTAAATACTGTTTGATCAGAGGAGGAGTCTCTGCTTGTGAGTCTGGTTCCTCTGATTCTTCCTCCAGTCTGAGGGAGGTGTCGTCTCTGACTCTCTCTCAGTGGAGAAAGTGTGAATTCATGTTTTATGATTTTAAACTCCTTAAAGCTGCTCTGTGTCAACATCGTTATAAAACGCTACACAAATAAAGTTGACCTCTGGCTCCTGTTACACTGTGTTATACTGGTATACTGGCATTATACTGTTATACTGTGTTATAGTTTCAAGTTTCAAGTTTATTTGTCATTTGTACATCATGTCAGGACATAACATGCATTGAAATGTTTGGGGTGAGACTCAGATATAACTCTACAGCAGGACAGTATTATATATATAAAACAGTACAAACATACAATAAATAGACAAATATATAAAGGACTATACAAAACATACACAAGATATATACATAAGATATACAGGAGGACATCTGTAAAAACTTTTGTATAGGCAGGTTATCTAAGAAGATATATCTATGTCACGCCTCCCGTCCATGTGCCCTTGTTTACGTCCCGTCCATGTGTTTCTGTTTCGTCGCGTGCTCCCTGTCTCCGCCTTTGCCCCGCCTCGCACACCTGTACCCCATCAGTGTTTAGTTTTGTCACCTGTTCCCTCTTGTTAGCCCGTTGATATATACCCAGTGTTTGCCCCATGTCTGGGTTGGTCATTGTCGTGTTCTGTCGTGTCATTGTTTGTATACCAGTCCTTCTATCTCGTAGTTATTCTTCTGTGTATGTACCCCCGTTTTGTTTTCCCTCCGTGGTTATTAAAAGTCATCTTTATTAGTATAAAGCTCTGCATTTGTGTCCGTTTACGTTCCTGCTGAGACCCCCTCCGTGACAGAATGACCAACCCCTTCAAGGACACAGCGAGTTTTATCCCTCGGATCGAGCACGGGGATTTTCTCTCCGCTTGGGAGCTCGGTGCGTTGCTGAGGGCGGATAACCCCGCTCTGCTCGCGGCTGAGATGGCGGCCAGGGATGCAGCCGTCTCGGAGCACCAGGCTAAGCGGCGTAGTAAACGCCGTGGTTGGAAGCAGACTTCGCGGGCGCCCGCCTGCACAGAGCCGCGGCCACGCGTTTACTCCGTCGTGGCGCCGCTCTCCAGCCCCGCCTGCTCAGCGTCGCGGCCACGCGCTCACTCCTTCGCGGCCCCGCTCTCCAGCCCCACTGCCGCTCCGGCGCCACCTGGTGCTCCGGAACGGAGGCGCTTCTGCTTCGCTGCCTCCGTGGACGTCAATGCAGCGCGGCCCGCTGCCTCCGTGGATGTCAATGCAGCGCGGCCCGCTGCCTCCGTGGACGTCGCCGCAGTCCCGGCTCCCCAGCCGGCTCCTGTTCAAGCTCCCCGGTCTGTTCCCGTGCCTGCTCCCCGGACGGTGGTCCGGTCTGTTCCCGTGCCTGCTCCCCGGACGGTGGTCCGGCCTGCTCCCCGGACGGAGGTCCGGTCTGTTCCCGTGCCTGCTCCCCGGACGGTGGTCCGGTCTGTTCCCGTGCCTGCTCCCTGGACGGTGGTCCGGTCTGTTCCCGTGCCTGCTCCCCGGACGGTGGTCCGGTCTGTTCCCGTGCCTGCTCCCCGGACGGTGGTCCGGTCTGTTCCCGTGCCTGCTCCCCGGACGGTGGTCCGGTCTGTCCCGCCTCCTGACTCCGCCCCCTGTGCGCCTCCTGACTCCGCCCCCCGGACGGTGATCTGGGCGCCTCCTGACTCCGCCCCCTGTGCGCTTCCTGACTTTGCGCCCAGAGCGCTTCATGGTTTTGTCCCGCGTAAGCTACCTGTTAAGGCAGACTTTGTTGCTCCCGCCCGCCCGCCCTGTTCTGTTTCTTTGCCTTGTTTTGTTCCCGTTTTTGTTCCTGTTCCCGTTTTTGTCCCTGTTCCTGTTTTTGGTTTCCGTGTTCCTGTCCCCGTCGTTCTGTTTGTTCCTGTTTTTCTGCCTTGTCCCCCTCCTGGTCTGTTGTCTCGTGTTTTGTCCTGTTCCCGGTTTTGAGTCCTGTCTGGTGTTTCGTTGTTTTCCTTGTCCTCGTTTTGGCCTCCTCCCGTTTCGTCTCGTCATCCTCCTCCTGAGTCTTCTCGTCAGCCTCCTCCCTTGGCCTCTCGTCGTGTTCCTCGTTTCTCTCGTCTCCCTCCTCCCTTGTCGTCTCGTCGTCTTCCTCCCGTTTCGTCTCGTCGTCCTTACTCGTCCTCGTCTTTCCTGATTTGTTTGTCTGTCCCTGGTTTTTTGTTCTGGTTCCTGTTTGCCCGTTTTTTTCTATGCCCGTTCCTGGTTTTCTGTGCCTGTTCCTGGTTTTCTCTGCCTATTCCTCTCTGCCCGTTCCTGGTTTTCTCTGCCCGTTCCTGGTTTTCTCTGCCTGTCTGCCTGGTCTCTGTCTGTTCCTGGTCCGTCCGTCTGTCTGTTCCTGGTCCGTCCGTCCGTCTGTCTGTTCCTGGTCCGTCCGTCCGTCTGTCTGTTCCTGGTCCGTCCGTCCGTCTGTCTGTTCCTGGTCCGTCCGTCTGTCTGTTCCTGGTCCGTCCGTCTGTCTGTTCCTGGTCCGTCCGTCTGTCTGTTCCTGGTCCGTCCGTCTGTTCCTGGTCTCTGTCTGTTCCTGGTCTCTGTCTGTTCCTGGTCTCTGTCTGTTCCTGGTCCGTCCGTCCGTTCCTGGTCTCTGTCTGTTCCTGGTCCGTCCGTCCGTTCCTGGTCTCTGTCTGTTCCTGGTCCGTCTGTTCCTGTTCTCCTGGTCCGTCCCTGGTCCGTCTGTTCCTGTTCTCCTGGTCCGTCCGTCTGTTCCTGTTCTCCTGGTCCCTGTTTTGTTTTCTGGGTCTCCTCCTCGAGGCGGGCTCCCGGGGTGTGTTCTCTTTCTCGCCTCCGGAGCTGCGTCCTTTGAGGGGGGGTGCTGTCACGCCTCCCGTCCATGTGCCCTTGTTTACGTCCCGTCCATGTGTTTCTGTTTCGTCGCGTGCTCCCTGTCTCCGCCTTTGCCCCGCCTCGCACACCTGTACCCCATCAGTGTTTAGTTTTGTCACCTGTTCCCTCTTGTTAGCCCGTTGATATATACCCAGTGTTTGCCCCATGTCTGGGTTGGTCATTGTCGTGTTCTGTCGTGTCATTGTTTGTATACCAGTCCTTCTATCTCGTAGTTATTCTTCTGTGTATGTACCCCGTTTTGTTTTCCCTCCGTGGTTATTAAAAGTCATCTTTATTAGTATAAAGCTCTGCATTTGTGTCCGTTTACGTTCCTGCTGAGACCTCCCCCCCGTGACAATCTATTTAAAGTGACTTACTGATATTGTCCAAAGCAGTGATATCAGAATAATATAATATAATATAATATAATATAATATAATATAATATAATATAATATAATATAATATAATATAGCAGTGATATCAGTATATATAATATAATATAATATAATATAATATAATATAATGTAATGTAATATAATATAATATAATATAATATAATGTAATGTAATATAATATAATATAATATAATATAGCAGTGATATCAGAATAATATAATATAATATAATATAATATAATATAATGTAATGTAATATAATATAATATAATATAATATAATATAATATAATATAATATAATATAATATAATGTAATATAATATAATATAGTGTATCAGTGGTGGAGTGAACGATATTGGGGTCTCTCAGCCTCACAGTTTGTTCAGGAGTCTGACGGCGTGTGGGTAGAAGCTGTTCAGTAGCTGGTTGTTCTGGTCTGGATGTAGAATCTCCTGCCTGATGGCAGTATAGTGAACAGGCCGTGTGCTGGGTGTCTAACCTGATCTTCTGGATTTTCCTCAGACAGCGGGACTGGTAGATGTCCTGTAAGGCTGGTAGTTTGTTTCTCAGGCAGTGGGACTGGTAGATGTCCTGTAAGGCTGGTAGTTTGTTCCTCAGGCAGCGGGACTGGTAGATGTCCTGTAAGGCTGGTAGTTTGGTCCTCAGGCAGCGGGACTGGTAGATGTCCTGTAAGGCTGGTAGTTTGTTCCTCAGGCAGCGGGACTGGTAGATGTCCTGTAAGGCTGGTAGTTTGGTCCTCAGGCACCGGGATTGGTAGATGTCCTGTAAGGCTGGTAGTTTGTTCCTCAGGCAGCGGGACTGGTAGATGTTCTGTAAGGCTGGTAGTTTGTTCCTCAGACAGCGGGACTGGTAGATGTCCTGTAAGGCTGGTAGTTTGTTCCTCAGGCAGCGGGACTGGTAGATGTCCTGTAAGGCTGGTAGTTTGTTCCTCAGGCACCGGGATTGGTAGATGTCCTGTAAGGCTGGTAGTTTGTTCCTCAGGCACCGGGATTGGTAGATGTCCTGTAAGGCTGGTAGTTTGTTCCTCAGGCAGCGGGACTGGTAGATGTTCTGTAAGGCTGGTAGTTTGTTCCTCAGACAGCGGGACTGGTAGATGTCCTGTAAGGCTGGTAGTTTGTTCCTCAGGCAGCGGGACTGGTAGATGTCCTGTAAGGCTGGTAGTTTGTTCCTCAGGCAGCGGGACTGGTAGATGTTCTGTAAGGCTGGTAGTTTGTTCCTCAGACAGCGGGACTGGTAGATGTCCTGTAAGGCTGGGAGTTTGTTCCTCAGGCAGCGGGACTGGTAGATGTTCTGTAAGCCTGGTAGTTTGTTCCTAAGGCAGCGGGACTGGTAGATGTCCTGTAAGGCTGGTAGTTTGTTGTCTATGATGTGTTCTGCTGTCCTCTCCACTCCTTTTAGGGCCTTGCGGTCGCAGGCAGTGCAGCTGCCGTACCAGACAGTGATGCAGCCCGTTAGGATGCTCTCTATAGTGCACCTGTAGAAGCTGGTGAGGAGATCAGGAGGCAGTCCAAACTTCCTGAGGCTGCGCAGGAAGAAGAGACGCTGACGGGCAGATCTCACAATCGTGTTAGTGTGGAGGGACCAGGTGAGGTCATCAGAGAGGTGAACGCCGAGGAACTTAACACTGCTGACTCTCTCCACTTCAGCCCCGTTGATGTAAAGGGGAGAGTGACCGCCCTTCTGCTGCTTCCTGTAGTCCACAATCATCTCCTTCGTTTTGCTGATGTTTAGACGGAGATTGTTGTCGTGGCTCCACTCTGACAGAGCGCTGACCTCGTCTCTATAGGCTGTTTCATCTCCATCTGTGATGAGGCCTAGGATGGTAGTGTCATCAGCGAATTTGAAGATGAGGTTGGAGGAGTGTTTGGCTACACATTCATTAGTGTACAGGGAATACAGGAGGGGGCTGAGTACACATCCCTGGGGGGCCCCCGTGCTCAGAGTCAGAGTGGAAGAGATGCTGTCACCTACCTGCTGTCTGCTCATCAGGAAGTCCAGTATCCAGTTGCAGAGATAAGAGTTCAAACCCAAGTCTTTGATCTTCGGGACGAGTTTGGCTGGGATGATTGTGTTGAATGCTGAGCTGTAATCTATGAACAGCATCTCACATACGTGTTCTTTCTGTCCAAGTGTGAGAGAGCAGTGTGTCTGAGTGTGAGAGAGCAGTGTGTCTGAGTGTGAGAGAGCAGTGTGTCTGAGTGTGAGAGAGCAGTGTGTCTGAGTGTGAGAGAGCAGTGTGTCTGAGTGTGAGAGAGCAGTGTGTCTGAGTGTGAGAGAGCAGTGTGTCTGAGTGTGAGAGAGCAGTGTGTGTGAGTGTGAGAGAGCAGTGTGTCTGAGTGTGAGAGAGCAGTGTGTGTGAGTGTGAGAGAGCAGTGTGTGTGAGTGTGAGAGAGCAGTGTGTGTGAGTGTGAGAGAGCAGTGTGTCTGAGTGTGAGAGAGCAGTGTGTCTGAGTGTGAGAGAGCAGTGTGTGTGAGTGTGTGAGAGCAGTGTGTCTGAGTGTGAGAGAGCAGTGTGTGTGAGTGTGAGAGAGCAGTGTGTGTGAGTGTGTGAGAGCAGTGTGTCTGAGTGTGAGAGAGCAGTGTGTGTGAGTGTGAGAGAGCAGTGTGTGTGAGTGTGTGAGAGCAGTGGGAGGTGTTGTTTGCCTCAAAGCGAGCATATAATGTGCATTAAGCTCATCTACAAGTGAGGAGGGATGTAGACTGTAGTGAGGATGACTGAGCCGAGGAGGGATGTAGACTGTAGTGAGGATGACTGAGCCGAGGTGGGATGTAGACTGTAGTGAGGATGACTGAGCCGAGGTGGGATGTAGACTGTAGTGAGGATGACTGAGCCGAGGTGGGATGTAGACTGTAGTGAGGATGACTGAGCCGAGGTGGGATGTAGACTGTAGTGAGGATGACTGAGCCGAGGTGGGATGTAGACTGTAGTGAGGATGACTGAGCCGAGGTGGGATGTAGACTGTAGTGAGGATGACTGAGCCGAGGTGGGCTGTAGTGAGGATGACTGAGCCGAGGTGGGATGTAGACTGTAGTGAGGATGACTGAGCCGAGGTGGGCTGTAGTGAGGATGACTGAGCCGAGGTGGGATGTAGACTGTAGTGAGGATGACTGAGCCGAGGTGGGCAGTAGACTTTGCGAGTAGAACTCTGGGAAGTGGAGGGTTGAAGCACTGTAATAATGTATAACTGTATAACACTATACTGGTATTATACTGTGTTCTACTGGTATTATACTGTGTTCTACTGGTATTATACTGTGTTCTACTGGTATTATACTGTGTTATACAGTGTTATACTGTGTTATACTGGTATTTTACTGTGTTATACTGGTATTATACTGTGTTATACAGTGTTATACTGTGTTATACTGGTATTTTACTGTGTTATACTGGTATTATACTGTGTTCTACTGGTATTATACTGTGTTATACAGTGTTATACTGTGTTATACTGGTATTATACTGTGTTATACTGGTATTATACTGTGTTCTACTGGTATTATACTGTGTTATACAATGTTATACTGGTATTATACTGTGTTATACTGGTATTATACTGTGTTATACTGGTATTATACTGTGTTATACTGTGTTATACTGGTATTATACTTTGTTATACTGGTGTTATACAGTGTAATACTGTTATACTGGTATTATACTGTGTTATACTGTGTTATACTGGTATTATACTGTGTTATACTGGTATTATACAGTGTAATACTGGTATTATACTGTGTTATACTGGTATTATACTGTGTTCTACTGTTTTATACTGGTATTATACTGTGTTATACTGGTATTATACTGTGTTATACTGGTATTATACTGTGTTATACAGTGTTATACTGGTATTATACTGTGTTATACTGGTATTATACTGTGTTATACTGTGTTATACTGGTATTATACTGTGTTATACTGGTATTATACTGTATTATACTGGTATTATACTGTGTTATACTGTGTTATACTGGTATTATACTGTGTTATACTGGTATTATACTGTGTTATACTGGTATTGTACTGTGTTATACTGGTATTATACTGTGTAATACTGTTATACTGGTATTATACTGTGTTCTACTGTTTTATACTGGTATTATACTGTGTTATACTGGTATTATACTGTGTTATACTGTGTAATACTGTTATACTGGTATTATACTGTGTTCTACTGTTTTATACTGGTATTATACTGTGTTATACTGGTATTATACTGTGTTATACTGTGTTATACTGGTATTATACTGTGTTATACTGGTATTATACTGTGTTATACTGGTATTATACTGTGTTATACTGGTATTAGCCTGTGTTATACTGTGTTATACTGGTATTATACTGTGTTATACTGTGTTATACAGTGTAATACTGTTATACTGGTATTATACTGTGTTATACTGTGTTATACTGGTATTATACTGTGTTATACTGGTATTATACTGTGTAATACTGTTATACTGGTATTGTACTGTGTTATACAGTGTTATACTGGTATTATACTGTGTTATACTGGTATTATAGTCAAGTCAATTTTATTTATATAGCGCTTTTTACAACGATGTTGTCTCAAAGCAGCTTTACAGAGTTTTGAAAACAGTTAGAACATATACCCCCCAGTGAGCAAACCAGAGGCAACAGTGGCAAGAACACCTCCCTCAACTGGAGGAAGAAACCTTGGGAGGAACCAGACTCACAAGTGGAGACCCGTCCTCCTCTGGTCAAACAGTATTTACAGTTTGAACTAAATACCAAAGAAAGGAGTCTCTGTTTGAAATCTGGATAGCAAAGCTTTAGAAGCTGCACAGATAGAGGCAGTGTATGACTGAGGCAGTCTCTGGCTGAGGCAGTCTATGACAGTCTTTATGTAAAGTGGGCGGAGCTGAAACAGTCCCATCCTATCTCAGTGCTGGTGCATCTGGATGGCACAGTGATGTAACTGAGGGTGTAGCAGGTTATACTGGTATTATACTGTGTTATACTGTGTTCTACTGGTATTATACTGTGTTATACTGGTATTATACAGTGTAATACTGTTATACTGGTATACTGTGTTGTACTGTGTTATACTGGTATTATACTGTGTTATACTGGTATTATACTGTGTTATACTGGTATACTGTGTTATACTTGTATTATACTGTGTTATACTGGTATTATACTGTGTTATACTGGTATTATACTGTGTTATACTGGTATACTGTGTTATACTGGTATTATACTGTGTTATACTGGTATTATACTGTGTTATACTGTGTTATACTGGTATACTGTGTTATACTGGTATTATACTGTGTTATACTGGTATTATACTGTGTTATACTGTGTTATACTGGTATACTGTGTTATACTGTGTTATACTGGTATTATACTGTGTTATACTGTGTTATACTGTGTTATACTGGTATACTGTGTTATACTGGTATACTGTGTTATACTGTGTTATACTGGTATTATACTGTGTTATACTGTGTTATACTGGTATACTGTGTTATACTGTGTTATACTGGTATTATACTGTGTTATACTGTGTTATACTGGTATACTGTGTTATACTGTGTTATACTGGTATTATACTGTGTTATACTGGTATTATACTGTGTTATACTGGTATTATACTGTGTTATACTGTGTTATACTGGTATACTGTGTTATACTGTGTTATACTGGTATTATACTGTGTTATACTGTGTTATACTGGTATTATACTGTGTTATACTGTGTTATACTGTGTTATACTGGTATTATACTGTGTTATACTGGTATTATACTGTGTTATACTGGTATTATACTGTTATACAATGATTATACTTGATATAAAATGAAGATACTGAAAATACTCAGTAATAATAAATTATACTTAAAACATAACAATTAGTCAAGTATTAAAGTATTGTTTTTTTATTATTCAGCAATATGTTAAATGTCATACATACAAGTGTAAACAGTGTGTGTTGTTTGTGTAACGGTGTTGTTTGTGTAAGGTGTGTTGTTTGTGTAGACGTGTTGTTTGTATAATGCATGTTGTTTGTGTAATGTGTGTTGTTGTTTGTGTAAGGCGTGTTGTTTGTGTAAGGCGTGTTGTTTGTGTAAGGCGTGTTGTTGTTTGTGTAAGGCGTGTTGTTTGTGTAAGGCGTGTTCTTTGTGTAAGGCGTGTTGTTGTTTGTATAATGCGTGTTGTTTGTGTAATGTGTGTTGTTTGTGTAAGGCGTGTTGTTTGTGTAAGGCGTGTTCTTTGTGTAAGGCGTGTTGTTGTTTGTATAATGCGTGTTGTTTGTGTAATTTGTGTTGTTTGTGTAAGGAGTGTTGTTTGTGTAAGGCGTGTTGTTTGTGTAAGGTGTGTTGTTTGTGTAAGGAGTGTTGTTTGTGTAAGGCGTGTTCTTTGTGTAAGGCGTGTTGTTGTTTGTGTATGGCGTGTTGTTTGTGTAAGGCGTGTTGTTTGTATAATGCATGTTGTTTGTGTAATGTGTGTTGTTGTTTGTGTAAGGCGTGTTGTTTGTGTAAGGCGTGTTGTTTGTGTAAGGCGTGTTGTTGTTTGTATAATGCGTGTTGTTTGTGTAAGGTGTGTTGTTTGTGTAAGGCGTGTTGTTGTTTGTGTAAGGCGTGTTGTTTGTGTAAGGCGTGTTGTTTGTGTAAGGCGTGTTATTGTTTGTATAATGCATGTTGTTTGTGTAAGGTGTGTTGTTTGTGTAAGGCGTGTTGTTGTTTGTGTAAGGCGTGTTGTTTGTGTAAGGCGTGTTGTTTGTGTAAGGCGTGTTGTTGTTTGTATAATGCGTATTGTTTGTGTAAGGTGTGTTGTTGTTTGTGTAAGGCGTGTTGTTTGTGTAAGGCGTGTTGTTGTTTGTGTAAGGCGTGTTGTTTGTGTAAGGCGTGTTGTTGTTTGTATAATGCGTATTGTTTGTGTAAGGTGTGTTGTTTGTGTAAGGCGTGTTGTTTGTGTAAGGTGTGTTGTTTGTGTAAGGCGTGTTGTTGTTTGTGTAAGGCGTGTTGTTGTTTGTGTAAGGCGTGTTGTTTGTGTAAGGTGTGTTGTTTGTGTAAGGCGTGTTGTTGTTTGTGTAAGGCGTGTTGTTGTTTGTGTAAGGCGTGTTGTTTGTGTAAGGCGTGTTGTTTGTGTAAGGCGTGTTGTTGTTTGTATAATGCGTATTGTTTGTGTAAGGTGTGTTGTTTGTGTAAGGTGTGTTGTTTGTGTAAGGTGTGTTGTTGTTTGTGTAAGGTGTGTTGTTGTTTGTGTAAGGCGTGTTGTTGTTTGTGTAAGGCGTGTTGTTGTTTGTGTAAGGCGTGTTGTTTGTGTAAGGCGTGTTGTTTGTGTAAGGCGTGTTGTTGTTTGTATAATGCGTATTGTTTGTGTAAGGTGTGTTGTTTGTGTAAGGTGTGTTGTTTGTGTAAGGTGTGTTGTTGTTTGTGTAAGGCGTGTTGTTGTTTGTGTAAGGCGTGTTGTTTGTGTAAGGCGTGTTGTTGTTTGTATAATGCGTGTTGTTTGTGTAAGGCGTGTTGTTTGTGTAAGGCGTGTTGTTGTTTGTGTAAGGCGTGTTGTTGTTTGTGTAAGGCGTGTTGTTTGTGTAAGGCGTGTTGTTGTTTGTATAATGCGTGTTGTTTGTGTAAGGCGTGTTGTTTGTGTAAGGCGTGTTGTTGTTTGTGTAAGGTGTGTTGTTGTTTGTGTAAGGCGTGTTGTTTGTGTAAGGCGTGTTGTTGTTTGTATAATGCGTATTGTTTGTGTAAGGTGTGTTGTTGTTTGTGTAAGGCGTGTTGTTTGTGTAAGGTGTGTTGTTTGTGTAAGGCGTGTTGTTGTTTGTGTAAGGCGTGTTGTTTGTGTAAGGCGTGTTGTTGTTTGTATAATGCGTGTTGTTTGTGTAAGGCGTGTTGTTGTTTGTATAATGCGTGTTGTTTGTGTAAGGCGTGTTGTTGTTTGTGTAAGGTGTGTTGTTGTTTGTGTAAGACGTGTTGTTTGTGTAAGGTGTGTTGTTTGTGTAAGGCGTGTTGTTGTTTGTGTAAGGCGTGTTGTTGTTTGTGTAAGGCGTGTTGTTTGTGTAAGGCGTGTTGTTGTTTGTATAATGCGTATTGTTTGTGTAAGGTGTGTTGTTGTTTGTGTAAGGCGTGTTGTTTGTGTAAGGTGTGTTGTTTGTGTAAGGCGTGTTGTTGTTTGTGTAAGGCGTGTTGTTTGTGTAAGGCGTGTTGTTTGTGTAAGGCGTGTTGTTGTTTGTATAATGCGTGTTTGTGTAAGGCGTGTTGTTGTTTGTGTAAGCTGTGTTGTTTGTGTAAGGCGTGTTGTTTGTATAATGCGTGTTGTTTGTGTAAGGCGTGTTGTTTGTATAATGCGTGTTGTTTGTGTAAGGCGTGTTTGTATAATGCGTGTTGTTTGTATAATGCGTGTTGTTTGTGTAAGGCGTGTTGTTTGTATAATGCGTGTTGTTTGTGTAAGGCGTGTTGTTTGTGTGACGGTGTTGTTTGTGTAGCGTGTTGTTTGTGTAACGGTGTTGTTGTTTGTGTAGCGCATGTTGTTGTTTGTGTAATGCGTGTTGTTTGTGTAGCGCGTGTTGTTGTTTGTGTAACGCGTGTTGTTTGTGTAACGGTGTTGTTGTTTGTGTAACGCGTGTTTGTCTAACGGTGTTGTTGTTTGTGTAACGGTGTTGTTGTTTGTGTAACGGTGTTGTTTGTGTAGCGTGTTGTTGTTTGTGTAACGGTGTTGTTTGTGTAACGGTGTTGTTGTTTGTGTAACGCGTGTTGTTTGTGTAACGGTGTTGTTTGTGTAACTGTGTTGTTGTTTGTGTAGCGTGCTGTTTGTGTAACGGTGTTGTTGTTTGTGTAACGGTGTTGTTGTTTGTGTAGCGTGTTGTTTGTGTAACGGTGTTGTTGTTTGTTTAACGTGTGTTGTTGTTTGTGTAACGGTGTTGTTGTTTGTGTACCGCGTGTTGTTGTTTGTGTAACGGTGTTGTTGTTTGTGTAACGGTGTTGTTGTTTGTGTAGCGTGTTGTTTGTGTAACGGTGTTGTTGTTTGTGTAACGCGTGTTGTTGTTTGTGTAACGGTGTTGGTGTTTGTGTAACGCATGTTGTTGTTTGTGTAACGGTGTTGTTGTTTGTGTAACGCGTGTTGTTTGTGTAACGGTGTTGTTGTTTGTGTAACGGTGTTGTTTGTGTAGCGTGTTGTTGTTTGTGTAACGGTGTTGTTTGTGTAACGGTGTTGTTGTTTGTGTAACGCGTGTTGTTTGTGTAACGGTGTTGTTTGTGTAACTGTGTTGTTGTTTGTGTAGCGTGCTGTTTGTGTAACGGTGTTGTTGTTTGTGTAACGGTGTTGTTGTTTGTGTAGCGTGTTGTTTGTTCAACGGTGTTGTTGTTTGTGTAACGGTGTTGTTGTTTGTTTAACGTGTGTTGTTGTTTGTTTAACGTGTGTTGTTGTTTGTGTAACGGTGTTGTTGTTTGTGTAACGCGTGTTGTTGTTTGTGTAACGGTGTTGTTGTTTGTGTAACGGTGTTGTTGTTTGTGTAGCGTGTTGTTTGTGTAACGGTGTTGTTGTTTGTGTAACGCGTGTTGTTGTTTGTGTAACGGTGTTGGTGTTTGTGTAACGCATGTTGTTGTTTGTGTAACGGTGTTGTTGTTTGTGTAACGCGTGTTGTTGTTTGTGTAACGCGTGTTGTTGTTTGTGTAACGCGTGTTGTTGTTTGTGTAATGGTGTTGTTTGTGTAACGGTGTTGTTGTTTGTGTAACGGTGTTGTTTTGTAGCGTGTTGTTGTTTGTGTAACGGTGTTGTTGTTTGTGTAACGGTGTTGTTTGTGTTGCGTGTTGTTTGTGTAATGGTGTTGTTGTTTGTGTAGCGTGTTGTTTGTGTAACGGTGTTGTTGTTTGTGTAGCGTGTTGTTTGTGTAACGGTGTTGTTGTTTGTGTAACGTGTGTTGTTGTTTGTGTAACGGTGTTGTTGTTTGTGTAACGGTGTTGTTGTTTGTGTAGCGTGTTGTTGTTTGTGAAACGGTGTTGTTGTTTGTGTAGTGTGTTGTTTGTGTAACAGTGTTGTTGTTTGTGTAACGGTGTTGTTTGTGTAGCGTGTTGTTTGTGTAACGGTGTTGTTGTTTGTGTAACGCATGTTGTTGTTTGTGTAACGGTGTTGTTGTTTGTGTAACGGTGTTGTTTGTGTAGCGTGTTGTTTGTGTAACGGTGTTGTTGTTTGTGTCACGTGTGTTGTTGTTTGTGTAACGGTGTTGTTGTTTGTGTAACGGTGTTGTTGTTTGTGTAGCGTGTTGTTGTTTGTGAAACGGTGTTGTTGTTTATGTAGTGTGTTGTTTGTGTAACGGTGTTGTTGTTTGTGTAACGCGTGTTGTTGTTTGTGTAACGGTGTTGTTTTTGTAACTGTGTTGTTGTTTGTGTAGCGTGTTGTTGTTTGTGTAACGGTGTTGTTGTTTGTGTAGCGTGTTGTTGTTTGTGAAACGGTGTTGTTGTTTGTGTAGTGTGTTGTTTGTGTAACAGTGTTGTTGTTTGTGTAACGGTGTTGTTTGTGTAGCGTGTTGTTTGTGTAACGGTGTTGTTGTTTGTGTAACGCATGTTGTTGTTTGTGTAACGGTGTTGTTGTTTGTGTAACGGTGTTGTTTGTGTAGCGTGTTGTTTGTGTAACGATGTTGTTGTTTGTGTAGCGTGTTGTTTGTGTAACGGTGTTGTTGTTTGTGTCACGTGTGTTGTTGTTTGTGTAACGGTGTTGTTGTTTGTGTAACGGTGTTGTTGTTTGTGTAGCGTGTTGTTGTTTGTGAAACGGTGTTGTTGTTTATGTAGTGTGTTGTTTGTGTAACGGTGTTGTTGTTTGTGTAACGCGTGTTGTTGTTTGTGTAACGGTGTTGTTTGTGTAACTGTGTTGTTGTTTATGTAGTGTGTTGTTTGTGTAACGGTGTTGTTGTTTGTGTAACGCGTGTTGTTGTTTGTGTAACGGTGTTGTTTGTGAAACGGTGTTGTTGTTTATGTAGTGTGTTGTTTGTGTAACGGTGTTGTTGTTTGTGTAACGCGTGTTGTTGTTTGTGTAACGGTGTTGTTTGTGTAACTGTGTTGTTGTTTGTGTAGCGTGTTGTTGTTTGTGTAACGGTGTTGTTGTTTGTGTAACCGGACTGTAGCGCTGCCTCAGCTGCTGGAGGTGTGTGTTGAAGTTCTCCGCGGCTCCTCGGAGGAGGTCCTGACTGGTGGTACAGATGAGTGTCACGTGTGTTGTTGTTTGTGTAACGGTGTTGTTGTTTGTGTAACGGTGTTGTTGTTTGTGTAGCGTGTTGTTGTTTGTGAAACGGTGTTGTTGTTTATGTAGTGTGTTGTTTGTGTAACGGTGTTGTTGTTTGTGTAACGCGTGTTGTTGTTTGTGTAACGGTGTTGTTTGTGTAACTGTGTTGTTGTTTATGTAGTGTGTTGTTTGTGTAACGGTGTTGTTGTTTGTGTAACGCGTGTTGTTGTTTGTGTAACGGTGTTGTTTGTGAAACGGTGTTGTTGTTTATGTAGTGTGTTGTTTGTGTAACGGTGTTGTTGTTTGTGTAACGCGTGTTGTTGTTTGTGTAACGGTGTTGTTTGTGTAACTGTGTTGTTGTTTGTGTAGCGTGTTGTTGTTTGTGTAACGGTGTTGTTGTTTGTGTAACCGGACTGTAGCGCTGCCTCAGCTGCTGGAGGTGTGTGTTGAAGTTCTCCGCGGCTCCTCGGAGGAGGTCCTGACTGGTGGTACAGATGAGTGTCACGTGTGTTGTTGTTTGTGTAACGGTGTTGTTGTTTGTGTAACGGTGTTGTTGTTTGTGTAGCGTGTTGTTGTTTGTGAAACGGTGTTGTTGTTTATGTAGTGTGTTGTTTGTGTAACGGTGTTGTTGTTTGTGTAACGCGTGTTGTTGTTTGTGTAACGGTGTTGTTTGTGTAACTGTGTTGTTGTTTATGTAGTGTGTTGTTTGTGTAACGGTGTTGTTGTTTGTGTAACGCGTGTTGTTGTTTGTGTAACGGTGTTGTTTGTGAAACGGTGTTGTTGTTTATGTAGTGTGTTGTTTGTGTAACGGTGTTGTTGTTTGTGTAACGCGTGTTGTTGTTTGTGTAACGGTGTTGTTTGTGTAACTGTGTTGTTGTTTGTGTAGCGTGTTGTTGTTTGTGTAACGGTGTTGTTGTTTGTGTAACCGGACTGTAGCGCTGCCTCAGCTGCTGGAGGTGTGTGTTGAAGTTCTCCGCGGCTCCTCGGAGGAGGTCCTGACTGGTGGTACAGATGAGTGTCCTCTGATAAGCGAGGATGTGAAGTGGAGGCGAGCCTGTGGCCCCGCGCGGGTGTTGAGCTGTGTGGTGAGGCCGAGTCGAGGCGGAGTGGAAACAGGTCGGGTGAAGCCTGGCTGTGACTCCTGCCCCGCTGTGGTTTTGCTGTAGGCTGAATGGAAACGTTGCGCTGCTGATGAAGGCGCCTCGCTGCTCCTCGGAGTGGGCGGTGGAAACGCTGAGGCATCCGCCAAACACGGCATGAGTGCCTCCACGGCTGTGACGCGGAAATGTCACTCCTGAACATCCTCCTCTCAGCTCTTCTTCATAAACACTCTCACTCTCCTCTCACCTTCACTCTCCTCTGACCTTCACTCTCCTCTGACCTTCACTCTCCTCTCACCTCCACTCTCCTCTCACCTTCACTCTCCTCTGACCTTCACTCTCCTCTGATCTTCACTCTCCTCTGACCTTCACTCTCTTCTCACCTTCACTCTCCTCTCACCTTCACTCTCCTCTGACCTTCACTCTCCTCTGACCTTCACTCTCCTCTGACCTTCACTCTCCTCTGACCTTCACTCTCCTCTCACCTTCACTCTCCTCTGACCTTCACTCTCTTCTCACCTTCACTCTCCTCTCACCTTCACTCTCCTCTGACCTTCACTCTCCTCTGACCTTTCACTCTACTCTCACCTTCACTCTCTCTCTCACCTTCACTCTCCTCTGACCTTCACTCTCCTCTCACCTCCACTCTCCTCTCACCTTCACTCTCCTCTGACCTTCACTCTCCTCTCACCTCCACTCTCCTCTCACCTTCACTCTCCTCTGACCTTCACTCTCCTCTCACCTTCACTCTCCTCTCACCTTCACTCTCCTCTGACCTTCACTCTCCTCTCACCTTCACTCTCCTCTCACCTTCACTCTCCTCTGACCTTCACTCTCCTCTGACCTTCACTCTCCTCTGACCTTCACTCTCCTCTCACCTCCACTCTCCTCTCACCTTCACTCTCCTCTCACCTTCACTCTCCTCTGACCTTCACTCTCCTCTCACCTCCACTCTCCTCTCACCTTCACTCTCCTCTGACCTTCACTCTCCTCTGACCTTCACTCTCCTCTCACCCTTCACTCTCCTCTGACCTTCACTCTCCTCTCACCTTCACTCTCCTCTCACCTTCACTCTCCTCTGACCTTCACTCTCCTCTCACCTTCACTCTCCTCTCACCTTCACTCTCCTCTGACCTTCACTCTCCTCTGACCTTCACTCTCCTCTCACCTTCACTCTCCTCTGACCTTCACTCTCTTCTCACCTTCACTCTCCTCTCACCTTCACTCTCCTCTGACCTTCACTCTCCTCTGACCTTCACTCTCCTCTCACCTTCACTCTCCTCTCACCTTCACTCTCCTCTGACCTTCACTCTCCTCTCACCTTCACTCTCCTCTCACCTTCACTCTCCTCTCACCTTCACTCTCCTCTGACCTTCACTCTCCTCTGACCTTCACTCTCCTCTCACCTTCACTCTCCTCTGACCTTCACTCTCCTCTCACCTTCACTCTCCTCTCACCTTCACTCTCCTCTCACCTTCACTCTCCTCTCACCTTCACTCTCCTCTCACCTTCACTCTCCTCTCACCTTCACTCTCCTCTGACCTTCACTCTCCTCTCACCTTCACTCTCCTCTGACCTTCACTCTCCTCTCACCTTCACTCTCCTCTCACCTTCACTCTCCTCTGACCTTCACTCTCCTCTGACCTTCACTCTCCTCTGATCTTCACTCTCCTCTCACCTTCACTCTCCTCTGACCTTCACTCTCCTCTCACTTTCACTCTCCTCCCCCTTCACTCTCCTCTCACCTTCACTCTCCTCTCACCTTCACTCTCCTCTCACCTTCACTCTCCTCTCACCTTCACTCTCCTCTGACCTTCACTCTCCTCTCACCTTCACTCTCCTCTGACCTTCACTCTCCTCCCCCTTCACTCTCCTCTCACCTTCACTCTCCTCTCACCTTCCCTCTCCTCTCACTTTCACTCTCCTCCCCCTTCACTCTCCTCTCACCTTCACTCTTCTCTGACCTTCACTCTCCTCTGACCTCCACTCTCCTCTCACTTTCACTCTCCTCTGACCTCCACTCTCCTCTGACCTTCACTCTCCTCTGATCTTCACTCTCCTCTCACCTTCACTCTCCTCTGACCTTCACTCTCCTCTCACTTTCACTCTCCTCCCCCTTCACTCTCCTCTCACCTCACTCTCTCTGACCTTCACTCTCCTTGACCTTCACTCTCCTCTCACCTTCACTCTCCTCTCACCTTCACTCTCCTCTGACCTTCACTCTCCTCTCACTTTCACTCTCCTCCCCCTTCACTCTCCTCTCACCTTCACTCTCCTCTGACCTTCACTCTCCTTTGACCTCCACTCTCCTCTGACCTTCACTCTCCTCTCACCTTCACTCTCCTCTGACCTCCACTCTCCTCTGACCTTCACTCTCCTCTCACTTTCACTCTCCTCTGACCTCCACTCTCCTCTGACCTTCACTCTCCTCTGACCTTCACTCTCCTCTCACCTTCACTCTCCTCTGACCTTCACTCTCCTCTGATCTTCACTCTCCTCTGACCTTCACTCTCCTCTGACCTTCACTCTCCTCTCACTTTCACTCTCCTCCCCCTTCACTCTCATCTCACCTTCACTCTCCTCTGACCTCCACTCTCCTCTGATCTTCACTCTCCTCTGACCTCTACTCTCCTCTGACCTTCACTCTCCTCTCACCTCCACTCTCCTCTGACCTTCACTCTCCTCTCACCTTCACTCTACTCTGATCTTCACTCTCCTCTCACCTTCACTCTCCTCTGACCTTCACTCTCCTCTGATCTTCACTCTCCTCTGACCTCCACTCTCCTCTGATCTTTACTCTCCTCTGACCTCCACTCTCCTCTGACCTCCACTCTCCTCTGATCTTCACTCTCCTCTCACCTTCACTCTCCTCTGACCTCCACTCTCCTCTCACCTTCACTCTCCTCTCACCTTCACTCTCCTCTGACCTCTACTCTCCTCTGACCTTCACTCTCCTCTGACCTTCACTCTCCTCTCACCTCCCCTCTCCTCTCACCTCCACTCTCCTCTGACCTTCACTCTCCTCTCACCTTCACTCTCCTCTGATCTTCACTCTCCTCTGACCTCCACTCTCCTCTGATCTTTACTCTCCTCTGACCTCCACTCTCCTCTGACCTCCACTCTCCTCTGATCTTCACTCTCCTCTGACCTCCACTCTCCTCTCACCTTCACTCTCCTCTCACCTTCACTCTCCTCTCACCTTCACTCTCCTCTCACCTTCACTCTCTAAACTGCTGTAGACTGAATAGGTGGAGCTAAACTGCTGTGGACTGAATGGGTGGAGCTAAACTGCTGTAGACTGAATGGGTGGAGCTAAACTGCTGTAGACTGAATGGGTGGAGCTAAACTGCTGTGGACTGAATGGGTGGAGCTAAACTGCTGTAGACTGAATAGGTGGAGCTAAACTGCTGTGGACTGAATGGGTGGAGCTAAACTGCTGTAGACTGAATGGGTGGAGCTAAACTGCTGTGGACTGAATGGGTGGAGCTAAACTGCTGTAGACTGAATGGGTGGAGCTAAACTGCTGTAGGCTGAATGGGTGGAGCTAAACTGCTGTAGGCTGAATGGGTGGAGCTAAACTGCTGTAGAACAGATGAGCTTCTTTTATTAAATATAAATATATTTGTTTGTTGTTGTTTAGTTAATTTTTTTTTATAACATTTCAGTTCAGTTACCAGTTATATAGCTACTCCAGCGCTAACACTGATAATCGCTAATATAAAGCAGCTTTCATGTTCACCAGAGTGATGTCATTAAAGAGCTACAGACAATAAACTGTTAATGATGTCATTTCTCCTCCATCAGTGTAGCATGAACAGCTAATGTTAGCATCAGTGATATAGGAGTTATAATAATAATGTTTGCTGTTGATATGAAGCTGGTGCTTCCTGAACTGCTAATGGTAGGCTAACTAACTAGCAGCCCGGGAGTTTCAGCAGCTAGCTCTTACAGCGCCCGTCTACTGGGTATCCGTTCAGTCACATGTTCGGAAGTTAACAGAAACACTTCAACATGTTTAATTCAAATTTAAATCAGATAAAGATTAAAAAAGGGTTAAAAAATAAGATAAAGATAAAAAAGTATTTATGTTTTTCTTCCTGACAGAGAGGAGCTTTATTATTAGATTCACACTAAAGTAGCTTCACTGCACGCATGCTTAGTAGCTTCAGCATCAAAAGCCTCCTAAGCAGTGCACTGACTTCTCAACTTTATTAATAACTCTGTCTATAGACACGAGAATTTCCTTCTCTGTATACATTAACACAATTTAATATATATCACCTCCACTCTCTATCTTCTATTTTACATTATAATAACTATCTTAGTGATTATACAGAGTTTAAGTGACTGTTAGACTGTCCTCTCAGATGGTAGAACCCACTTAATCTACTGTGATGTAGGGGCTGTGCCGTCCGATCAATGGAGAATGAATATATAGATGAATAGAGAATGAATGAAGAGTTGAAGATTAGATGAGTGACAGATAAGTGTCAGAATGAGTTTTCTCTTCTAACCAGCCCAAACACGAGACTGAGACGAGCCGGCCCATCAGGAATCCTCCCAAACCTCCCGATTAGCCACTCCGGGCCTGAGCTGGTCTATCAAGATGAACAGAAAACGAAGAAACGCTCTCAGTGAAGCTCCGTTATAAGTTATGAATTTTATTCTTTCTCTGAAGTTGCCATTTTGGAGATACAAGCTTTTGCTCCAAAAAACATAAACCTCGAAAATCAGGATCAGTGAGGAGGAACGCTGGGACTGTACTGAGTAATGATCAGCAGGACCCGCCAGCGCCAGCGCGAGTATAGTGTTTATTAGTTATAGGGGGGGTGTGGGGGAGGGTCTCTCCAGGTGCTTCTGTGGTTAACGCTTCTCCGAACGCTGACTCCTCCCAGCCCAGCCCAGCCCAGCCCAGCCCAGCCCAGCCCAGCCCAGCCCAGCCCAGAGCTCACAGTGGCTCTACGCTTCTCTGATTTAGACGAACGCAGTTTCTCCCAGTTTAGCACTAAAATATTTTATTTACAGTCACTTCCTCCGCCGCACGCACACTTCCTGCCGCGCCGCGCTCACTCGTTTCCGCTGGTTAACGCGCGACAGGATGATCAGCATCACGCGCGCTGGACAGACCGCGACCGCCGCCGTGTCTGGAGCTTGGCAGAGCGATGGCGGCGCGAGTGAAGACGGTGTTGTGTTAAAGCTCCGGGTCTGATTTCTGCCTCTCTCGTTTCTCACGTTCGTTTTCTCCGCGGGGGGAACATGATAGCAGCGTATTCCACGCCCCCGTCTGACGCCTGAGGGTTGCTGTATCTCTCCGGACGGTTCGGCTGCTTCTGGAAGTCCAAAACTCCGTATTCGACACAGCTGACCACGGGTACAGTGCTGGACACCGGGCAGATCCCCTACACGCAAACACACAGAACCAGAATCTTTTCATTCCTCACACGCAGAACTTTATGTTTTGGTGTTGGTGTAAATCCCAGTAGGATACTGGAGCAACTGGGAGTGCAAGGGTTCCAAACACCAGTAAGAACATCGTATTAGTGGAGTTTGAAAAAAGTCAGACTAGAACTCTGTTCATGTACAACCCATTAAACAGCTTTAACGGTGAGCAGAGGATTACAGTCTGCTTTAGACAAACATGGCAGATTAACTCAGTCGTGTGTTCAACTTTATACCATAAACACCAGAGACGGAAACACAGGACTGATACTCCACTTTACTGAAACGAGTATTAATGTTCTATAATATTTTATTATACTTTTAGAAACATTGCTGTACCTGTTGTGCTGGACTGCCACTCAGAGCTGGAGTGTCATCTGCAGGTAAAAGTTCAGACATTCGATCAATTAATCAATAATTCACTCAAACTCAAACATACCCTAACCCTTACTTCTAAAAGCTGCTGTTTTGGTCAGGACACTAACCCTAAAACATACAGGACAGTAGATGTGGAAGATGGTGGGACACATACAGGACAGTAGATGTGGAAGATGGTGGAAAACATACAGGACAGTAGATGTAGAAGATGGTGGAACACATACAGGACAGTAGATGTGGAAGATGGTGGGACACATACAGGACAGTAGATGTGGAAGATGGTGGAAAACATACAGGACAGTAGATGTAGAAGATGGTGGAACACATACAGGACAGTAGATGTAGAAGATGGTGGAACACATACAGGACAGTAGATGTAGAAGATAGTGAAACACACAGCATGGTAGATGTAGAAGATGGTGGAAAACATACAGGACAGTAGATGTGGATGGTGGAACACATACAGGACAGTATATGTAGAAGATGGTGGAACACACAGCATGGTAGATGTAGAAGGTGGTGGAAAACATACAGGACAGTAGATGTGGATGGTGGAACACATACAGGACAGAAGATGTAGAAGATGGTGGGACACATACAGCACAGTAGATGTAGAAGATAGTGGAACACATATGGGACGGTAGATGTAGAAGATGGTGGAACATATACAGGACGGTAGATGTAGAAGATGGTGGATCTTCTGCATGTCTGCAGTAGGGATTTGCGTTACTTTACCTGACTTTGTTCTGTAAATCCGGCAGAACCAAACCAGCAGAACCACCAACACGAGAACCAGAGTGATCACTACTGTGCTGCAGATGTAGCGTGAGATCATTTCTGATTGACTCCTGATTGAGGAACTGTTTGTGGTGGCGATGCAAGTCGGCGCTGAAACTAAGATATAAATCAACCTCAGTCACAGAAATCAAACTAAAGTCTACAGCTCATTACTGACCACGCTCAGAAGATCAGAGGAGACACCATACCTGCTGACGTGTTTGATCCTGGATGTTCAGTCAGAGTGAGATTAACTTTGTTACTGAGAATCAAAGTTTCTTTGTGGTTCTCCATAAACACAGTCAGGTAATAAACCCCAGCGCTCTCTGCTGTTAGATGGGTTAAGCGCAGAGTGATGACGCTTGGAGACCAATCAACAAGGCAGATGTTCTGCGTCTGCACTGCAGCACACTGGTGTATGGATTGTGGGTGGGAGTGGATCTTTATCTCATCTCTGTACATGCTGAAGCCACTGTTAGTGTTAAAGTGATCACTGGAGGAAAAATTAAATTTGATGTCTAAATCGTCCCCGACTGTTCCTTCTACGTGATTCGACTTCTCTGAAAAACAGAAAAAAACAAAAACATCCTTTCAGACCGAGAAACTGTATCTGATCATCTGATAACGTTATAACTTTATTTAAACACATTTAAACCTCAGATCAGACTCAGGTCAGACAGTGTGTGAGATCTATGATCTAAATATAATATAATATATAAATCTCTGCTTTAATTACAAATCCCTGTCATTTCACTTACAGTGAGCTGGACCTCCTACAGATACTCCCTCCACCATGTTTCTACTGGAGCCCAGAACAAACACACACTGACTGTAGAGACTCTCACACTTCAGGTTCTTACAGTGAAGCAGCAGATCAAATCATCAGCACTTCATACATCACAGCATTCTAACATACCAACGTTACTGTGACACCATTTACGGTGGAACATGAACATCTGAACAAGATACCAGAGTACTGATTATTAAACTGAGTACTGAACTGAATGAACATTAAAATAATAATGAGGGTGTTTGATGGTGTAAATGAGTTTATCAGTAGTCAGTAGTGATTATTAAACTGAGTACTGAACTGAATGATCAGTAAAAGAATAATGAGGATGTTTGATGGTGTAAATTAGTTTATCAGTAGTCAGTAGTGATTATTAAACTGAGTACTGAACTGAATTATCATTAAAAGAATAATGAGGATGTTTGATGGTGTAAATGAGTTTATCAGTAGTCAGTAGTGATTATTAAACTGAGTACTGAACTGAATGATCAGTAAAAGAATAATGAGGATGTTTGATGGTGTAAATTAGTTTATCAGTAGTCAGTAGTGATTATTAAACTGAGTACTGAACTGAATTATCATTAAAAGAATAATGAGGATGTTTGATGGTGTAAATGAGTTTATCAGTAGTCAGTAGTGATTATTAAACTGAGTACTGAACTGAATGATCAGTAAAAGAATAATGAGGATGTTTGATGGTGTAAATTAGTTTATCAGTAGTCAGTAGTGATTATTAAACTGAGCACTGAACTGAATGATCAGTAAAAGAATAATGAGGATGTTTGATGGTGTAAATGAGTTTATCAGTAGTCAGTAGTGATTATTAAACTGAGTACTGAACTGAATGATCAGTAAAAGAATAATGAGGATGTTTGATGGTGTAAATGAGTTTATCAGTAGTCAGTAGTGATTATTAAACTGAGTACTGAACTGTATGAACATTAAAAGAATAATGAGGATGTTTGATGATGTAAATGAGTTTATCAGTAGTCAGTAGTGATTATTAAACTGAGTACTGAACTGTATGAACATTAAAAGAATAATGAGGATGTTTGATGATGTAAATGAGTTTATCAGTAGTCAGTAGTGATTATTAAACTGAGTACTGAACTGAATGAACATTAAAAGAATAATGAGGATGTTTGATGGTGTAAATGCCTTTATCAGTAGTCAGTAGTGATTATTAAACTGAGTACTGAACTGAATGAACTTTAAAAGAATAATGAGGATGTTTGATGGTGTGAATGAGTTTATCAGTAGTCAGTAGTGATTATTAAACTGAGTACTGAACTGTATGAACATTAAAAGAATAATGAGGAGGTTTGATGGTGTGAATGAGTTTATCAGTAGTCAGTAGTGATTATTAAACTGAGTACTGAACTGAATGAACATTAAAAGAATAATGAGGAGGTTTGATGGTGTAAATGAGTTTATCAGTAGTCAGTAGTGATTATTAAACTGAGTACTGAACTGAATGAACATTAAAAGAATAATGAGGATGTTTGATGGTGTAAATGAGTTTATCAGTAGTCAGTAGTGATTATTAAACTGAGTACTGAACTGAATGAACTTTAAAAGAATAATGAGGATGTTTGATTATGTAAATGAGTTTATCAGTAGTCAGTTTTACTCAGCGCCCACTATGAATTACTCAGTATCTCCAGAGAAGGTAGTGGAAGTTCTCCAGGCCTGTAGAGTCAGGAACAGAATATAGACCTACAGTCACACACATGGTGTTTAAGAGTTTAAAGCACGTAACCACAATAGGGCCAAAAGGAAGCAGAAGCTGGTGATGATCTGGTTGCTATCTAGCAGCAGGACACAAACACAATAACTGCCCAGTTCTGTGTGAACAGGAACTACCACCAATATCCATTTCATTTCATGGAGATACATGAACGTCTAAATTGTAGCAAACTGTTCAGCAGGTGTGATTAGGAAGGGCGGAGAGCTCGGGATGACCATGAAAATATACGTAACCACCTTAAATACTGCACACAGAAAACGTCATGAGAACATCAGCTAGACTGGTGGATCCTTATGACCTGCACATCTCCAGAGTTCAGAACATTCCAGAGCGAGAGGTTTTACACAGACAGATAAATGTCTTTCAGAACTCCCACTTTCCATTCAGCAGTTTTCATTTACATTTTCCGTTCCACCTTAAATGGGGCAGCGTTTACATCCAGGTACCCCGTAAGTAGAACAAATAAAAATGAAGCTGGTGAATCAAACAGAGAAGTTGTAGATCAGTTTAACCCCAATATCAATAATCAGGAACCACCTTAAACTGGAGCAACACATCAGCTAACGAGCAGACTCCAGAGCTGCTGGACTGTTAAACACGTCTCACTAACAAGTGTATATTTCTATACTTTACCTACTACACTAATTAGTGTATACTTCTATACTTTACCTACTACACTAATTAGTGTATACCTTTATACTTCATCTACTACACTAATTAGTGTATATTTCTATACTTCATCTACTACACTAATTAGTGTATACTTCTATACTTTACCTATTACACTTATTAATGTACACTTCTATACTTCATCTACTACACTAATTAGTGTATACTTCTAGACTACACCTACTACACTAATGAGTACACTTCTATACTTCACCTACTACACTAATGAATACACTACTATACTTCACCTACTACACTAATGAGTACACTTCTATACTTCACCTACTACACTAATGAATACACTTCTATACTTCACCTACTACACTAATAAGTACACTACTATACTTCACCTACTACACTAATGACTACACTACTATACTTCACCTACTACACTAATGATACACTACTATACTTCACCTACTACACTAATGAGTACACTTCTATACTTCACCTACTACACTCATGAATACACTACTATACTTCACCTACTACACTAATGAATACACTTCTATACTTCACCTACTACACTAATAATACACTACTATACTTCACCTACTACACTAATGAATACACTACTATACTTCACCTACTACACTAATAATACACTACTATACTTCACCTACTACACTAATGAGTACACTTCTATACTTCACCTACTACACTAATGATACACTACTATACTTCACCTACTACACTAATGAGTACACTTCTATACTTCACCTACTACACTAATGATACACTACTATACTTCACCTACTACACTAATGATACACTACTATACTTCACCTACTACACTAATGAGTACACTTCTATACTTCACCTACTACACTAATGAATACACTACTATACTTCACCTACTACACTAATGAATACACTACTATACTTCACCTACTACACTAATGAGTACACTTCTATACTTCACCTACTACACTAATGATACACTACTATACTTCACCTACTACACTAATGAGTACACTTCTATACTTCACCTACTACACTAATAATACACTACTATACTTCACCTACTACACTAATGAATACACTACTATACTTCACCTACTACACTAATGAATACACTACTATACTTCACCTACTACACTAATAATACACTACTATACTTCACCTACTACACTAATGAGTACACTTCTATACTTCACCTACTACACTAATGATACACTACTATACTTCACCTACTACACTAATGAGTACACTTCTATACTTCACCTACTACACTAATGATACACTACTATACTTCACCTACTACACTAATGATACACTACTATACTTCACCTACTACACTAATGAGTACACTTCTATACTTCACCTACTACACTAATGAATACACTACTATACTTCACCTACTACACTAATGACTACACTACTATACTTCACCTACTACACTAATGAGTACACTTCTATACTTCACCTACTACACTAATGAATACACTACTATACTTCACCTACTACACTAATGAATACACTTCTATACTTCACCTACTACACTAATGAATACACTACTATACTTCACCTACTACACTAATGAATACACTTCTATACTTCACCTACTACACTAATGAATACACTTCTATACTTCACCTACTACACTAATGAATACACTACTATACTTCACCTACTACACTAATGACTACACTACTATACTTCACCTACTACACTAATGATACACTTCTATACTTCACCTACTACACTAATGAATACACTACTATACTTCACCTACTACACTAATGAATACACTTCTATACTTCACCTACTACACTAATGAATACACTACTATACTTCACCTACTACACTAATGAATACACTTCTATACTTCACCTACTACACTAATGAATACACTTCTATACTTCACCTACTACACTAATGAATACACTACTATACTTCACCTACTACACTAATGAATACACTACTATACTTCACCTACTACATTATTCTGCTGCCGAAACTTTTATCCACACCTTCCAGCTCTCTTCTCGTTTGCATCCCCTCCTCCTCTCCTCGTAAGCTCCAGGTGGTCCAGAGCTCTGTCTCTTCACTCTCACCTGATCTTAACAACACATCCTCCAAAAACTCCACTGTCTCCTCATAAAGTACAGCATGCATTCCAAAATCCTGCTCCTCATTTACAAACCTCACTTCTTCTTATCCATCTGATCTTCTGTCCTATAAACCCACTCACACCCTCAGGTCCTCCTCAGAAGAGCTCCTCACTATTCCTTCACACTACCTCTCCGTCCAGACTTTCCCTCTGCTGTCTTTACTGTTTTGTTCTGTGTTCTATGTTCTATGTGTTGATTTAATAATTCTTGGAAAAGGGTTAACTGCTCTGGGTCCAGCCTCCAGGCTGCAGCTGTGATGCTCTGCTGGAGGAGAGGCAGGCGAGGCTGGAGGGCTGTGATGGGCTGGAGCTGCAGGCTGTGTGTTTACGGGACGTTGTGCTGATACAGCAGTGGGTGGCGAAGCGCGTTGTGGGTCAAAAACCACTAGCGATGCAAAACTGAGCAAACATCTTTTCAGGCCGCGGGCGGAGGACAGCGAGTGAGAAAAACAGCCACTGAACCCAGAAAAGTACAAACGCATTCCAGTTTTGTGAATTATACACTCTTAACCACATATCACACTTCACCCGGTTTCACTCGCCCTGATCACTCACGTTTACTTTCCTACTAATTGCTCGTTGCTCTGGACTGGACATGATTCTTACAGAACAAAACATTATTAGATAACCCTCACAAGACTTTATACTCCAGTACTGTACACGTTTTAGCCCTTTGGGGGCATTATTATAGATAAAAAGCTATTATTTCCAGACACAAAGTTTTTATTTACTCAGTAAACACTTTATTATTAAATATTAAACAGTATTAATAGAGTAAGTAGAGCTTTTACACTTTATTATTAAATATTAATCAGTATTAATAGAGTAAGTAGTGCTTTTACACTTTATTATTAAATATTAATCAATATTAATAGAGTAAGTAGTACTTTTACACTTTATTATTAAATATTAATCAGTATTAATAGAGTAAGTAGTGCTTTTACATTTTATTATTAAATATTAAACAGTATTAATAGAGTAAGTAGTGCTTTTACACTTTATTATTAAATATTAATCAGTATTAATAGAGTAAGTAGAGCTTTTACACTTTATTATTAAATATTAATCAGTATTAATAAAGTAAGTAGAGCTTTTACACTTTATTATTAAATATTAATCAGTATTAATAGAGTAAGTAGTGCTTTTCCATACGTCAGTGTGTTTATTTAACTCTTTCCAAGCTTCTTCTAAACAACCCAGTATTATTATCAGTTCTCATCTAATACCTGCTTTGACTGCTCAGTACTTCATTAAGATAAATCAAGATTTGCTGCTGAAGGAACTGAACACATTCATACAATGTCTGGGGCGTCCAGGAGAAATCTGGAACCTAACTTTGTTCTTCAAACTGGATCAAGATATGATCTACTTCTCTCACAATAAGATATTCATGTTACTTAATCTAAATATTTTATTTATTATTTTATTTATATTTTGGTTTCTCTTCTGTACTAACAGGCTCGACTCTGCACATCTGACTTTTTCCATTTGTAACAAACACGGAAAAAATGTCTCTACCGTATACACGACAGCAACTTTCCTTCCATCCGTCTTTCCAACATCAAATAAAATAATAACAATAAAATTTCTCCACTTCTGCTCAAAAAACACTGAATGAAAGTATAGAATCTGCACTTTCCATATGATTCCTCCACTCGAGTCAGTGAACTATGAGTCAAAAACATACTGTGACTTTCTTCCCAATGAAACCTGAAAGTTCATATAGTTAACCCTTTAAACTCTGTTAATAACTTTAAAACTGTATTCAACTGGAATTATTCAGTAACCAATATAGATTACTCAGTACGTACTATAAATTATTTAGTATATACTATACATTATTCAGCATCTATTATGAATTATTTAGTAACATATAGATTTCTCAGTATCTACTATAAATTATTCAGCATCTACTATTAATTATTTAGTAACATAGATTACTCAGTATCTACTATAAATTAGCATCTACTATAAATTATGCAGTAACTAATATAAATTACTAAGTATCTTCTATAAATTATTTAGTGTATACAACAAATTATGCAGTAACTAATATAGATTACTCAGTATCTACTATAAATTATGAAGTAACTAATATAGATCACTCAGTATCTACTATAAATTAGCATCTACTATAAATTATGCAGTAACTAATATAAATTACTCAGTATCTTCTATAAATTATTCAGTGTCTACTACAAATTATGTAGTAACTAATATAAATTACTCAGTATCTTCTATAAATTACTTACTGTATACAGTAAATTATGCAGTAACAGATATAGATTACTCAGTATCTACTATAAATTATGCAGTAACTAATAAAGATCACTCAGTATCTACCATAAATTATTCAGTATCTACTATAAATTATGCAGTAACTAATATAGATCACTCAGTATCTACTATAAATTATTCAGTACCTAATATAGATTACTCAGTATCTACTATAAATGATTCAGTATCTACTATAAATGATTCAGTATCTACTATAAATTATTCAGTATATACTATAAATTATTCAGTACCTAATATAGATTACTCAGTTTCTACCATAAATTATTCAGTATCTACTATAAATTATGCAGTAACTAATATAGATCACTCAGTATCTACTATAAATTATTCAGTACCTAATATAGATTACTCAGTATCTACTATAAATGATTCAGTATCTACTATAAATGATTCAGTATCTACTATAAATGATTCAGTACCTAATATAGATTACTCAGTTTCTACCATAAATTATTCTGTATCTACTATAAATTATGCAGTAAGTAATATAGATTAACCAGTATCTACCATAAATTATTCAGTATCTACTATAAATAATTCAGTGTCTACTACAAATTATGCAGAAACTAATGTATATTATGCAGTAACTAATATAAATTACTCAGTATCTAATATAAATTATTCAGTATCTACTATAATTTATGCAGTGTCTACTATAAATTATGCAGTAACTAATATAAATTACTCAGTATCTACTATAAATTATTCAGTATCTACTATAAATTATGCAGTGTTTACTATAAATTATGCAGTAACTAATATAGATTAGTCAGTATCTACTATAAATTATGCAGTAACTAATATAGATCACTCAGTATCTACCATAAATTATTCAGTATCTACTATAAATCATGCAGTAACTAATATAGATCACTCAGTATCTACTATAAATTATTCAGTACCTAATATAGATTACTCAGTATCTACTATAAATGATTCAGTATCTACTATAAATGATTCAGTATCTACTATAAATGACTCAGTATCTACTATAAATTAAGCAGTGTCTACTATAAATTATGCAATAACTAATATAGATTATTCAGTATCAGCTATAAATTATGCAGTAACTAATCTAGGTTATTCAGTATCTATTATAGATTATTCAATATCTACTATAGATTCTTTAGTTCTGAGACTAAATGATTTTACTAATTGTGCTGAGCAGGTTTGCTGGTTGGGGACAGTCGAGTACTAGACTACAGCACTTTGAGCAGAGGGTCTATATTTAAAGGAGTTCTGGTTCTCTGTACTCTCTGCATGAAAAGGCTGCTGATTATGACATTTTATGCTGTATTGATTATAATTTATTTATTATTCTACTCCGCTGTAGTCAAAACATGCAGGACTGGCGACTATAATGTGTAAATGATTAATTATTTTCCTTTTACATACAATTGTTATTGGACATTAATAAATGTATTAAAGTTCCTGTCTGCTGGTTTAAATATTTTTGAAAGACACACCACACAGTAAATATTCATCAATGTTACATTTATATATATTTATATATTAATGCAGTCTAATCATAGGTAAATACTCTAACCTTTACTGTGAGGGTGCGTCAGATGGGAGTATAGCATTAATATTCTGGGCCAGCCTGACATTCATTAAAGTATAAATACAGAAAGAGAACTAAATCTACATGTGTTGTCAAAAATAAATAACACTAGTAAGGATGTAGCAATATAACGCTAAAATATAGAATATAACATTAATTTCATATTAGTGTTATACTTTATATAAACATATAACACTAGTACAGAGTATAACACCAATATAGAGTACAACACTAATATAGATTATAACATTAACACAGCGTATAACACTAGCATAGAGTATAACACTAATATAAGATATAACACTAGTATGGAGTATATCACTAATAGAGAGTACAACACTAATATAGAATATAACATTAATATAGAGTATAACACTAGCAAAGGGTATACCACTAGTACAGAGTATAACACCAATATAGAGTACAACACATATAGAATATACCATTAATACAGCATATAACACTAGCACAGAGTATAACACTAGTATAGAATAAAATACTAATATAGAATATAACACTAATATAGAATATAACATTAATATAGAGTGTAACACTAATATAGAGTGTAACACTAATAAAGGGTGTAACACTAATATAGAGTATAACACTAATATAGAGTAAAACACTAATATAGAGTAAAACACTAATATAGAGTATAACACTAGTATGGAATATAACATTAATATAAAGTATAACACTAGCACAGAGTATAACACTAATATAAATTAAAACAGTAATATAGAGTATAACACTATTATGGAATATAATACTAGTATAGAGTATAATACTAATATAGAGTATAACACTAATATAGAGTAAAACACTAATATAGAGTAAAACTCTTGTATAGAGTTTAACATTAATATAGGATATAACACTAGTATAAAGTATAGCACTAATATAGAGTATAACACTAATATAGAGTATAACACTAACACAGAGTATAACACTACTATAGAGTATAATACTAATACAGAGTGTAACACTAGTATAGAGTATAACACCATTATAGAGTATAACACTAATATAGAGTATAACACTAATACAGAGTGTAACACTAGTATAGAGTATAACACTAATATAAAGTATAACACTAGTATAGAGTATAACACTAATATAGAGTATAACACTAGTATAGAGTATAACACTAATATAGAGTATAACACTAGTATAGAGTATAACACTAATATAAAGTTATAGAGTTCTTCTATAGATATAAAACTAAAAACATTTCAGTGCAGTTACTCTTCGTTCTGCTCTTCTGGAGGTCAACAAACACATCATCACATATCAGTCTGAAACATCGGTCAGGCCTGTCTGAACATACCCAGTTTAACAACCGCCCGCCAGAGCTAACGTGATGTTGCACTTCATGTCTATGTATAATTATTGTGGGGAAAGTGTATCTCAGATAAACAGGCTGTAGGAAACGTAGACCATCAACGGAACAACCACAGCAGCGCCGAGTCTCCTAAACACACCTTCAGTAAGAGTGAAAAAACGACAGCAGGAAAAGTAAAAGTTTCTTTCAAAACAACACGTACAAAAGCAGCAGCTCAGAAAAACCACTCAAGTGCTGAGTAACTTCTAGAACTGCAGGGAACTTCTTAGAACATCCAGCATCTGTCAGCACAGGAGCTATGGGCTCACTCTGGCTCCTCATCTGAATTTCTCCTCCACCTCATATGGTTTTCATGTATATTTAAGGTGGAATGGGGAATTCCAGTAAGACGGTGAATGAATAAGATGGAAATACATGAACTGAGTAGATGGAGGTAGTTGCTGCTCCTCTCTGGTCACCAGAACATCACGTTATTATACCTCCACTACTGCAGGTCATAAAGGCTTTCTGAAGAGGCTGCTCTGTGTAAACACGTCTTATGCTGTTCTTATGTAGGCAGCGTTAATGAAACACAGTAAAACTCTTCTTCTCCACCCGAGACCTTCACCGCTGTTCACTGCTGGCAGCTGTGATCACAGTTAGTTAAAGACGCCTATATGTGAGTGTTAGAATAAACATTTATGAACCTGGTGGTCTGTGTGTTGTCCGGTGGTCTGTGTGTTGTCCGGTGGTCTGTGTGTTGTCTGGGGGTCTATGGGTTTCTGGTGGTCTGTGTGTTGTCTGGTGGTCTATGGGTTTCTGGTGGTCTGTGTGTTGTCTGGTGGTCTGTGTGTGCCACATACCAAACATATTAGCCAATATATTAGCAAATGATCAATTATTACATTCTGAATTTCTGATTCCAGAACATGCACTTATTTATTGAAAGGGATCTATTGATCTTATTATATGTCAATAATGTATAATAACAACGCAATATCTGTATGACACTGTTTATACCATATGTTGTCTTGTGTAATTTAACAAAGTAATGTTCATTATGTAGGTGGTCTTTAATTAAAAAGCAAACCTGCTTATTTATTTATTTATTGTAATAAATGTGGCATACTTGATAAATATAATACATATTTTAAATCTGAGCAAACAGTAAACAACCGTACTGATAAATATGTTCTGCTCTGTTCGGTGATGATGCTGATATTGCAGTGCTCAAGATCTGGACAGTGATGATAACAATAGACAGAGAGTTCAACATGATAGTCTCTGAGGGAACTGAATCAGATAAATCACCAGCGGCCTGAGAGATGTACAGCCGTATTCACAGAACATCACAATCACATTCCTCTAAAAAGCTTTATTAGTTCTTCTCCTCTCCGGTAATTCTAAATTATCATCATTTCAGTTCTCACGTGCAGTCATGTTACCTACGACTGTGCTGACGTTACCGTACGGTTACCGTTACTGAGGTTGAGTTAATCTTCCTGTGGTTCTGAGGTTGTATCTTCATTATTAAAGACAGATGTTTATGAATATGTAGAACAGACGTGTGGCTAGCGACATTTTTAGTGGCCAGAGAAGAGCAGCAGGGCAGAAGGAGAGGATACCAGTGTTACAGTTTTAAACTTCAGTAATGAAGCCCAAGTGATCAGTAGAAGAGTTTCAGACAGAAAATCCTAATAACTGCAGCAGTTTGTTCTACTCAGAGTCTGCTGCGTCCACACCGATATCTCTGTAACGGTAAAGCTGAGCTGATCTCCTTTCCAGAGCCTCAGTCTGGTTCAGATCTACACAGCTGGTCACACGTGTTAAATAAAAACAGTGTAAGACAGAAGCATTTCACTCACGGCTGAGGCTGAAGTGCAGCAGAGCGAGCAGCAGGCCGAGCAGCGGAGCTGTCAGGCTGTTTTTGTGTATCATGGTGCAGAGGCCCTCGAGACGAAGCGCTGAAACACTCGCAGACGCCTGGTTTCCTCTCAGCTCGGTTTAGTTGCCTTTTCCGGCGTTCTTCTGTTTATGAGAAATCCTAGTTCAAAGAGGAGGCAGGCACAGGCACACACACACATACACACACACACACACACACATATATACATATATACACACTCACATCCACTACATAACCAGCATTGTTCCTCTGTTCTAGATAACACTGTTAAAGTGAAGTTCTAAATGTAGTAATTATGGAGTTCTGAGTAGAATTACTTATACTCTGGTTATATTCAGCTCTTCACCTCACACTTCAGCACAGCTTCTCCCAGCACTGATTATTATACTGGGGGAACCACAGTGGTCAGCAGAACACCTCTGTACTACAGAACAGGGGGTTAAATATGTAACCCATTAATGCTATTACTATAGCCATCAATCTTTATGCATCACAACAATTTAACACCAAAGTACCAAATACTTTTTTACAGAGTACAAAGTACTTTTTTACAGAGTACAAAAGACTGTTACAGGGTACCAAATACTTTTTTATACAGAATACAAAAGGTTTTTACAGAGTACCAAAGGCTTTGACAGACAACCAAATATTTTTTTTACAAAGCACCAAATACTTTTTTTACAGAGTACCAAAGACTTTTACAGAGTATCAAAGATTTTTTACAGAGGACCAAATAATCTTACAGAGTACGAAGAGTTTTTGTTAAGGACATAAACATGATCACAGACACGCGTACGCTACACTACAACCCGCTGCAGAGATCGTGGTGACTGATGAGAAAAGCAGCAGCTGCTGAGTCAGACAACAGATCAAATCTGATCAAACGCTTGTTATTTATCTCGCTGGACGCTGGACGCTGGACTCATCAGCAGATAACAGTTTGACATTTCTCCACCTGAATTGTGTGGAGGCTCAAAGACAGAGAAAGAGATTAATCATTGTATGTGTGTGTATGTGTGTATATGTGTGTGTGTATGTATGTGTGTGCGTGTGTATGAGTATGTGTATCCATGTGTATGTGTGTATAAGTGTGTGTATATGTGTGTGTATGTGTGTATATGTGTGTGTGTGTATATGTGTATGTGTGTATATGAGTTTATGTGTGTGTGTGTGTGTATGTGTGTATATGTGTGTATGTATGTATGTGTATGTGTGTGCGTGTGTATGAGTATGTGTATCCATGTGTATGTGTGTATAAGTGTGTGTATATGTGTGTGTATGTGTGTATATGTGTGTGTGTGTATATGTGTATGTGTGTATATGAGTTTATGTGTGTGTGTGTGTGTGTGTGTGTGTATATGAGTGTATGTGTGTATGTGTGTGTATATGTGTATGTGTGTATATATGAGTTTGTGTGTGTATGTGTGTGTATATATGTATGTGTGTTTGTGTGTGTGAGTGGATGTGTGTGAAAGGGAGAGAGAGTGTGTGTGTGTATATGTGTGTGTATATGTGTATGTGTGTATATATGAGCTTATGTGTGTGTATATGTGTGTATATGTGTGTGTGTATATGAGTTTATGTGTG
>CM038721.1:43616412-43626412 GCA_021613375.1 Megaleporinus macrocephalus | reverse complement strand
CTGAGGTTAAGATTAGGGTTAGGTTTAGGTGTAGGTGTAGTATTATATAAGGTACTGAGATTAAGGTTAGGTTTAGGTGTAGTATTATATAAGGTACTGAGGTTAAGATTAGGGTTAGGTTTAGGTGTAGGTGTAGTATTATATAAGGTACTGAGGTTAAGGTTAGGTTTAGGTGTAGTATTATATAAGGTACTGAGGTTAAGGTAGGTTTAGGTGTAAGTGTAGTATTATATAAGGTACTGAGGTTAAGGTTAGGTTTAGGTGTAGGTGTAGTATTATATAAGGTACTGAGGTTAAGATTAGGGTTAGGTTTAGGTGTAGGTGTAGTATTATATAAGGTACTGAGGTTAAGGTTAGGTTTAGGTGCAGTATTATATAAGGTACTGAGGTTAAGATTAGGGTTAGGTTTAGGTGTAGGTGTAGTATTATATAAGGTACTGAGGTTAAGGTTAGGTTTAGGTGTAGTATTATATAAGGTACTGAGGTTAAGGTTAGGTTTAAGTGTAAGTGTAGTATTATATAAGGTACTGAGGTTAAGGTTAGGTTTAGGTGTAGTATTATATAAGGTACTGAGATTAAGATTAGGGTTAGGTTTAGGTGTAGTATTATATAAGGTACTGAGGTTAAGATTAGGGTTAGGTTTAGGTGTAGGTGTAGTATTATATAAGGTACTGAGGTTAAGGTTAGGTTTAGGTGTAGTATTATATAAGGTACTGAGGTTAAGATTAGGGTTAGGTTTAGGTGTAGGTGTAGTATTATATAAGGTACTGAGGTTAAGGTTAGGTTTAGGTGTAGTATTATATAAGGTACTGAGGTTAAGGTTAGGTTTAGGTGTAAGTGTAGTATTATATAAGGTACTGAGGTTAAGGTTAGGTTTAGGTGTAGGTGTAGTATTATATAAGGTACTGAGGTTAAGGTTAGGTGTAGGTGTAGTATTATATAAAGTACTGAGGTTAAGGTTAGGTTTAGGTGTAGGTGTAGTATTATATAAGGTATTGAGGTTAATGTTAGGTTTAGGTGTAGTATTATATAAGGTATTGAGATTAAGGTTAGGTGTAGGTGTAGGTGTAGTATTATATAAGGTACTGAGATTAAGGTTAGGTGTAGGTGTAGGTGTAGTATTATATAAGGTACTGAGGTTAAGGTTAGGTGTAGGTGTAAGTGTAGTATTATATTAGGTACTGAGGTTAAGGTTAGGTGTAGGTGTAGGTGTAGTATTATATAAGGTACTGAGGTTAAGGTTAGGTGTAGGTGTAGGTGTAGTATTAAATAAGGTACTGAGGTTAAGGTTAGGTTTAGGTGTAGGTGTAGTATTATATAAGGTACTGAGATTAAGATTAGGGTTAGGTTTAGGTGTAGTATTATATAAGGTACTGAGGTTAAGGTTAGGTGTAGGTGTAGGTGTAGTATTATATAAGGTACTGAGGTTAAGGTTAGGTTTAGGTGTAGGTGTAGTATTATATAAGGTACTGAGATTAAGATTAGGGTTAGGTTTAGGTGTAGTATTATATAAGGTACTGAGGTTAAGATTAGGGTTAGGTTTAGGTGTAGGTGTAGTATTATATAAGGTACTGAGGTTAAGGTTAGGTTTAGGTGTAAGTGTAGTATTATATAAGGTACTGAGGTTAAGGTTAGGTTTAGGTGTAGGTGTAGTATTACATAAGGTACTGAGGTTAAGGTTAGGTGTAGGTGTAGTATTATATAAAGTACTGAGGTTAAGGTTAGGTTTAGGTGTAGGTGTAGTATTATATAAGGTATTGAGGTTAATGTTAGGTTTAGGTGTAGTATTATATAAGGTATTGAGGTTAATGTTAGGTTTAGGTGTAGTATTATATAAGGTATTGAGGTTAATGTTAGGTTTAGGTGTAGTATTATATAAGGTATTGAGGTTAATGTTAGGTTTAGGTGTAGTATTATATAAGGTATTGAGGTTAATGTTAAGTGTAGGTGTAGTATTATATAAAGTACTGAGGTTAAGGTTAGGTTCAGGTATAGGTGTAGTATGATATAAGGTATTGAGGTTAATGTTAGGTTTAGGTGTAGTATTATATAAGGTACTGAGGTTAATGTTAAGTGTAGGTGTAGTATTATATAAGGTATTGAGGTTAAGGTTAGGTGTAGGTGTAGTATTATATAAGGTACTGAGATTAAGATTAGGGTTAGGTTTAGGTGTAGTATTATATAAGGTACTGAGGTTAAGGTTAGTTTTAGGTGTAGTATTATATAAGGTACTGAGGTTAAGGTTAGGTTTAGGTGTAGGTGTAGTATTATATACGGTACTGAGATTAAGATTAGGGTTAGGTTTAGGTGTAGTATTATATAAGGTACTGAGGTTAAGATTAGGGTTAGGTTTAGGTGTAGGTGTAGTATTATATAAGGTACTGAGGTTAAGGTTAGGTGTAGGTGTAGTATTATATAAGGTACTGAGGTTAAGGTTAGGTGTAGGTGTAGGTGTAGTATTATATAAGGTACTGAGGTTAAGGTTAGGTGTAGGTGTAGTATTATATAAGGTACTGAGGTTAAGGTTAGGTGTAGGTGTAGGTGTAGTATTATATAAGGTACTGAGGTTAAGGTTAGGTGTAGGTGTAGGTGTAGTATTATATAAGGTACTGAGGTTAAGGTTAGGTGTAGGTGTAGTATTATATAAGGTACTGAGGTTAAGGTTAGGGTTAAGTGTAGGTGTAGTATTATATGAAGTACTGAGATTAAGGTTAGGTGTAGGTGTAGGTGTAGTATTATATAAGGTACTGAGGTTAAGGTTAGGTGTAGCTGTAGGTGTAGTATTATATAAGGTACTGAGGTTAAGGTTAGGTGTGGGTGTAGGTGTAGTATTATATAAGGTACTGAGGTTAAGGTTAGGTGTAGCTGTAGGTGTAGTATTATATAAGGTACTGAGGTTAAGGTTAGGTGTAGGTGTAGGTGTAGTATTATATAAGGTACTGAGATTAAGATTAGGGTTAGGTTTAGGTGTAGTATTATATAAGGTACTGAGGTTAAGGTTAGGTTAGGTGTAGTATTATATAAGGTACTGAGGTTAAGGTTAGGTTTAGGTGTAGGTGTAGTATTATATACGGTACTGAGATTAAGATTAGGGTTAGGTTTAGGTGTAGTATTATATAAGGTACTGAGGTTAAGATTAGGGTTAGGTTTAGGTGTAGGTGTAGTATTATATAAGGTACTGAGGTTAAGGTTAGGTATAGGTGTAGTATTATATAAGGTACTGAGGTTAAGGTTAGGTGTAGGTGTAGGTGTAGTATTATATAAGGTACTGAGGTTAAGGTTAGGTTTAGGTGTAGGTGTAGTATCATATAAGGTACTGAGATTAAGATTAGGGTTAGGTTTAGGTGTAGTATTATATAAGGTACTGAGGTTAAGATTAGGGTTAGGTTTAGGTGTAGGTGTAGTATTATATAAGGTACTGAGGTTAAGGTTAGGTTAGGTGTAGTATTATATAAGGTACTGAGGTTAAGATTAGGGTTAGGTTTAGGTGTAGGTGTAGTATTATATAAGGTACTGAGGTTAAGGTTAGGTTTAGGTGTAGTATTATATAAGGTACTGAGGTTAAGGTTAGGTTTAAGTGTAAGTGTAGTATTATATAAGGTACTGAGGTTAAGGTTAGGTTTAGGTGTAGTATTATATAAGGTACTGAGATTAAGATTAGGGTTAGGTTTAGGTGTAGTATTATATAAGGTACTGAGGTTAAGATTAGGGTTAGGTTTAGGTGTAGGTGTAGTATTATATAAGGTACTGAGGTTAAGGTTAGTTTAGGTGTAGTATTATATAAGGTACTGAGGTTAAGATTAGGGTTAGGTTTAGGTGTAGGTGTAGTATTATATAAGGTACTGAGGTTAAGGTTAGGTTTAGGTGTAGTATTATATAAGGTACTGAGGTTAAGGTTAGGTTTAGGTGTAAGTGTAGTATTATATAAGGTACTGAGGTTAAGGTTAGGTTTAGGTGTAGGTGTAGTATTATATAAGGTACTGAGGTTAAGATTAGGGTTAGGTTTAGGTGTAGGTGTAGTATTATATAAGGTACTGAGGTTAAGGTTAGGTTTAGGTGCAGTATTATATAAGGTACTGAGGTTAAGATTAGGGTTAGGTTTAGGTGAAGGTGTAGTATTATATAAGGTACTGAGGTTAAGGTTAGGTTTAGGTGTAGTATTATATAAGGTACTGAGGTTAAGGTTAGGTTTAGGTGTAGTATTATATAAGGTACTGAGAATAAGGTTAGGTTAGTGTAGTATTATATAAGGTACTGAGGTTAGGGTTAGGGTTAGGTGTAGTATTATATAAGGTACTGAGGTTAAGTTTAGGTTTAGGTTTAGGTGTAGGTGTAGTATTATATAAGGTACTGAGGTTAAGGTTAGGTTTAGGTGTAGTATTATATAAGGTACTGAGGTTAAGATTAGGGTTAGGTTTAGGTGTAGGTGTAGTATTATATAAGGTACTGAGGTTAAGGTTAGGTTTAGGTGTAGTATTATATAAGGTACTGAGGTTAAGGTTAGGTTTAGGTGTAAGTGTAGTATTATATAAGGTACTGAGGTTAAGGTTAGGTTTAGGTGTAGGTGTAGTATTATATAAGGTACTGAGGTTAAGGTTAGGTGTAGGTGTAGTATTATATAAAGTACTGAGGTTAAGGTTAGGTTTAGGTGTAGGTGTAGTATTATATAAGGTATTGAGGTTAATGTTAGGTTTAGGTGTAGTATTATATAAGGTATTGAGATTAAGGTTAGGTGTAGGTGTAGGTGTAGTATTATATAAGGTACTGAGATTAAGGTTAGGTGTAGGTGTAGGTGTAGTATTATATAAGGTACTGAGGTTAAGGTTAGGTGTAGGTGTAAGTGTAGTATTATATTAGGTACTGAGGTTAAGGTTAGGTGTAGGTGTAGGTGTAGTATTATATAAGGTACTGAGGTTAAGGTTAGGTGTAGGTGTAGGTGTAGTATTAAATAAGGTACTGAGGTTAAGGTTAGGTTTAGGTGTAGGTGTAGTATTATATAAGGTACTGAGATTAAGATTAGGGTTAGGTTTAGGTGTACTATTATATAAGGTACTGAGGTTAAGGTTAGGTGTAGGTGTAGGTGTAGTATTATATAAGGTACTGAGGTTAAGGTTAGGTTTAGGTGTAGGTGTAGTATTATATAAGGTACTGAGATTAAGATTAGGGTTAGGTTTAGGCGTAGTATTATATAAGGTACTGAGGTTAAGATTAGGGTTAGGTTTAGGTGTAGGTGTAGTATTATATAAGGTACTGAGGTTAAGGTTAGGTTTAGGTGTAAGTGTAGTATTATATAAGGTACTGAGGTTAAGGTTAGGTTTAGGTGTAGGTGTAGTATTACATAAGGTACTGAGGTTAAGGTTAGGTGTAGGTGTAGTATTATATAAAGTACTGAGGTTAAGGTTAGGTTTAGGTGTAGGTGTAGTATTATATAAGGTATTGAGGTTAATGTTAGGTTTAGGTGTAGTATTATATAAGGTATTGAGGTTAATGTTAGGTTTAGGTGTAGTATTATATAAGGTATTGAGGTTAATGTTAGGTTTAGGTGTAGTATTATATAAGGTATTGAGGTTAATGTTAAGTGTAGGTGTAGTATTATATAAAGTACTGAGGTTAAGGTTAGGTTCAGGTATAGGTGTAGTATGATATAAGGTATTGAGGTTAATGTTAGGTTTAGGTGTAGTATTATATAAGGTACTGAGTTAATGTTAAGTGTAGGTGTAGTATTATATAAGGTATTGAGGTTAAGGTTAGGTGTAGGTGTAGTATTATATAAGGTACTGAGATTAAGATTAGGGTTAGGTTTAGGTGTAGTATTATATAAGGTACTGAGGTTAAGGTTAGGTTTAGGTGTAGTATTATATAAGGTACTGAGGTTAAGGTTAGGTTTAGGTGTAGGTGTAGTATTATATACGGTACTGAGATTAAGATTAGGGTTAGGTTTAGGTGTAGTATTATATAAGGTACTGAGGTTAAGATTAGGGTTAGGTTTAGGGGTAGGTGTAGTATTATATAAGGTACTGAGGTTAAGGTTAGGTGTAGGTGTAGTATTATATAAGGTACTGAGGTTAAGGTTAGGTGTAGGTGTAGGTGTAGTATTATATAAGGTACTGAGGTTAAGGTTAGGTTTAGGTGTAGGTGTAGTATTATATAAGGTACTGAGATTAAGATTAGGGTTAGGTTTAGGTGTAGTATTATATAAGGTACTGAGGTTAAGATTAGGGTTAGGTTTAGGTGTAGGTGTAGTATTATATAAGGTACTGAGGTTAAGGTTAGGTTTAGGTGTAGTATTATATAAGGTACTGAGGTTAAGATTAGGGTTAGGTTTAGGTGTAGGTGTAGTATTATATAAGGTACTGAGGTTAAGGTTAGGTTTAGGTGTAGTATTATATAAGGTACTGAGGTTAAGGTTAGGTTTAGGTGTAAGTGTAGTATTATATAAGGTACTGAGGTTAAGGTTAGGTTTAGGTGTAGTATTATATAAGGTACTGAGATTAAGATTAGGGTTAGGTTTAGGTGTAGTATTATATAAGGTACTGAGGTTAAGATTAGGGTTAGGTTTAGGTGTAGGTGTAGTATTATATAAGGTACTGAGGTTAAGGTTAGGTTTAGGTGTAGTATTATATAAGGTACTGAGGTTAAGATTAGGGTTAGGTTTAGGTGTAGGTGTAGTATTATATAAGGTACTGAGGTTAAGGTTAGGTTTAGGTGTAGTATTATATAAGGTACTGAGGTTAAGGTTAGGTTTAGGTGTAAGTGTAGTATTATATAAGGTACTGAGGTTAAGGTTAGGTTTAGGTGTAGGTGTAGTATTATATAAGGTACTGAGGTTAAGGTTAGGTGTAGGTGTAGTATTATATAAAGTACTGAGGTTAAGGTTAGGTTTAGGTGTAGGTGTAGTATTATATAAGGTATTGAGGTTAATGTTAGGTTTAGGTGTAGTATTATATAAGGTATTGAGATTAAGGTTAGGTGTAGGTGTAGGTGTAGTATTATATAAGGTACTGAGATTAAGGTTAGGTGTAGGTGTAGGTGTAGTATTATATAAGGTACTGAGGTTAAGGTTAGGTGTAGGTGTAGTATTATATAAGGTACTGAAGTTAAGGTTAGGTGTAGGTGTAGGTGTAGTATTATATAAGGTACTGAGGTTACGGTTAGGTGTAGGTGTAGGTGTAGTATTAATAAGGTACTGAGGTTAAGGTTAGGTTTAGGTGTAGGTGTAGTATTATATAAGGTACTGAGCTTAAGATTAGGGTTAGGTTTAGGTGTAGTATTATATAAGGTACTGAGGTTAAGGTTAGGTGTAGGTGTAGTATTATATAAGGTACTGAGGTTAAGGTTAGGTGTAGGTGTAGGTGTAGTATTATATAAGGTACTGAGGTTAACGTTAGGTTTAGGTGTAGGTGTAGTATTGTATAAGGTACTGAGATTAAGATTAGGGTTAGGTTTAGGTGTAGTATTATATAAGGTACTGAGGTTAAGATTAGGGTTAGGTTTAGGTGTAGGTGTAGTATTATATAAGGTACTGAGGTTAAGGTTAGGTTTAGGTGTAGTATTATATAAGGTACTGAGGTTAAGGTTAGGTTTAGGTGTAAGTGTAGTATTATATAAGGTACTGAGGTTAAGGTTAGGTTTAGGTGTAGGTGTAGTATTATATACGGTACTGAGATTAAGATTAGGGTTAGGTTTAGGTGTAGTATTATATAAGGTACTGAGGTTAAGATTAGGGTTAGGTTTAGGGGTAGGTGTAGTATTATATAAGGTACTGAGGTTAAGGTTAGGTGTAGGTGTAGTATTATATAAGGTACTGAGGTTAAGGTTAGGTGTAGGTGTAGGTGTAGTATTATATAAGGTACTGAGTTTAAGGTTAGGTTTAGGTGTAGGTGTAGTATTATATAAGGTACTGAGATTAAGATTAGGGTTAGGTTTAGGTGTAGTATTATATAAGGTACTGAGGTTAAGATTAGGGTTAGGTTTAGGTGTAGGTGTAGTATTATATAAGGTACTGAGGTTAAGGTTAGGTTTAGGTGTAGTATTATATAAGGTACTGAGGTTAAGATTAGGGTTAGGTTTAGGTGTAGGTGTAGTATATATAAGGTACTGAGGTTAAGGTTAGGTTTAGGTGTAGTATTATATAAGGTACTGAGGTTAAGGTTAGGTTTAGGTGTAAGTGTAGTATTATATAAGGTACTGAGGTTAAGGTTAGGTTTAGGTGTAGTATTATATAAGGTACTGAGATTAAGATTAGGGTTAGGTTTAGGTGTAGTATTATATAAGGTACTGAGGTTAAGTTTAGGTTTAGGTTTAGGTGTAGGTGTAGTATTATATAAGGTACTGAGAATAAGGTTAGGTTAGTGTAGTATTATATAAGGTACTGAGGTTAGGGTTAGGGTTAGGTTTAGGTGTAGGTGTAGTATTATATAAGGTACTGAGGTTAAGGTTAGGTTTAGGTGTAGTATTATATAAGGTACTGAGGTTAAGGTTAGGTTTAGGTGTAAGTGTAGTATTATATAAGGTACTGAGGTTAAGGTTAGGTTTAGGTGTAGGTGTAGTATTATATAAGGTACTGAGGTTAAGGTTAGGTGTAGGTGTAGTATTATATAAAGTACTGAGGTTAAGGTTAGGTTTAGGTGTAGGTGTAGTATTATATAAGGTATTGAGGTTAATGTTAGGTTTAGGTGTAGTATTATATAAGGTATTGAGATTAAGGTTAGGTGTAGGTGTAGGTGTAGTATTATATAAGGTACTGAGATTAAGGTTAGGTGTAGGTGTAGGTGTAGTATTATATAAGGTACTGAGGTTAAGGTTAGGTGTAGGTGTAGTATTATATAAGGTACTGAAGTTAAGGTTAGGTGTAGGTGTAGGTGTAGTATTATATAAGGTACTGAGGTTAAGGTTAGGTGTAGGTGTAGTATTATATAAAGTACTGAGGTTAAGGTTAGGTTTAGGTGTAGGTGTAGTATTATATAAGGTATTGAGGTTAATGTTAGGTTTAGGTGTAGTATTATATAAGGTATTGAGATTAAGGTTAGGTGTAGGTGTAGGTGTAGTATTATATAAGGTACTGAGATTAAGGTTAGGTGTAGGTGTAGGTGTAGTATTATATAAGGTACTGAGGTTAAGGTTAGGTGTAGGTGTAGTATTATATAAGGTACTGAAGTTAAGGTTAGGTGTAGGTGTAGGTGTAGTATTATATAAGGTACTGAGGTTACGGTTAGGTGTAGGTGTAGGTGTAGTATTAAATAAGGTACTGAGGTTAAGGTTAGGTTTAGGTGTAGGTGTAGTATTATATAAGGTACTGAGCTTAAGATTAGGGTTAGGTTTAGGTGTAGTATTATATAAGGTACTGAGGTTAAGGTTAGGTGTAGGTGTAGTATTATATAAGGTACTGAGGTTAAGGTTAGGTTTAGGTGTAGGTGTAGTATTGTATAAGGTACTGAGATTAAGATTAGGGTTAGGTTTAGGTGTAGTATTATATAAGGTACTGAGGTTAAGATTAGGGTTAGGTTTAGGTGTAGGGTGTAGTATTATATAAGGTACTGAGGTTAAGGTTAGGTTTAGGTGTAGTATTATATAAGGTACTGAGGTTAAGGTTAGGTTTAGGTGTAAGTGTAGTATTATATAAGGTACTGAGGTTAAGGTTAGGTTTAGGTGTAGGTGTAGTATTATATAAGGTACTGAGGTTAAGGTTAGGTGTAGGTGTAGTATTATATAAAGTACTGAGGTTAAGGTTAGGTTTAGGTGTAGGTGTAGTATTATATAAGGTATTGAGGTTAATGTTAGGTTTAGGTGTAGTATTATATAAGGTATTGAGATTAAGGTTAGGTGTAGGTGTAGGTGTAGTATTATATAAGGTACTGAGATTAAGGTTAGGTGTAGGTGTAGGTGTAGTATTATATAAGGTACTGAGGTTAAGGTTAGGTGTAGGTGTAGTATTATATAAGGTACTGAAGTTAAGGTTAGGTGTAGGTGTAGGTGTAGTATTATATAAGGTACTGAGGTT
>CM038721.1:43566412-43606412 GCA_021613375.1 Megaleporinus macrocephalus | reverse complement strand
TTTACATGTTCTCTTTTTCTTCAGTCACCATCTTTTCTGTCTTCTCCTGCAGGACAGCCTGTTCTGTGTGACCGCTGTGTTTGGGGTTTATTATTACTGAGGAACCGCAGAGGAACCTGCATTCTTCAGGAATCACCTGTGGATAAGTGTGGCAAATGGACTTTATTTATTTTTTACGAGGTGCTCGAGCAGCTCTCACAGCATTCAGCTCGGGACCTTCATACGACCCCAAATATTCACTACAGCGTTAGGGAAACACCTGGAGAACCTGCTGCTGTTCTTCTAGATTCTGTTTATGAAGATCTGAATCAGAGGAGAATAAAGTCTGTGTGAGATGTTTCACTCTGGTTAGTGACTGAAGTGTTTTATTTTGAAGATACTGTAGAATTTCAGCTGTTCGTTCTGTAACTGCACACCTGCAGTGTTTTGGCCACAGGGTGGAGCCAGTGAGCCACTCTGCACTTCCCTACTGTTGGTTTATTCTTCTGCTCCTCCCTCATTGTTCTCTCAGCTCTTCTTCTTTACTTCCTTCTTCTGCTCCACTGTTTCAGTGCTGATGTTTGTAGTCTGTATGTAGATCTCAGGCTGAGGAGCAGAATCTTGTGCTGCACTGATAAGCTCAGGACTAACGGCGAGTCCTGCCTGGAGGATCAGTTATCTTCTCATTGGCCGTCTTTCTATTTGTGACTGAGGCTCCAGAATGTATCTGCTGCAGCGTTTAGGGTTAAATTGATAAACGTGTGAATATGAAGGTGATTTAATCATCTCGTCTCTAGTGAACTGCTTCTGAGGTTCTGACTCACTCTTATCATAAACATGGACTTAACTTCACCAGCAAACTGAACACCATCACCACCACTGTAAACACCACCACCACTGTAAACATCACCACCACCACTATAAACACCATCACCACCACTGTAAACACCATCACCACCACTGTAAACACCATCACCACCACTATAAACACCATCACCACCACTGTAAACACCATCACTGTAAACACCATCACCACCACTGTAAACACCATCACCACCACTGTAAACATCACCATCACTGTTAACGTCACCATTACCACCACTGTAAACATCACCACCACCACTATAAACACCATCACCACCACTGTAAACACCACCACTGTAAACATCACCATCACCACTACTATAAACACCATCACCACCACTGTAAACACCATCACCACCACTGTAAACATCACCACCACTGTAAATACAATCACCACCACTATAAACACCATCACCACCACTGTAAACACTACTATCACCACCACTGTAAATACAATCACCACCACTGTAAACATCACCACCACTGTAAATACAATCACCACCACTATAAACACCATCACCACCACTGTAAACACCACTATCACCACCACTGTAAACACCATCACCACCACTGTAAACATCACCACCACTGTAAATACAATCACCACCACTATAAACACCATCACCACCACTGTAAACACCACTATCACCACCACTGTAAATACAATCACCACCACTGTAAACATCACCACCACCACTGTAAACACCGTCACCACCACTGTAAACACCATCACTGTAAACACCATCATCACCACTATAAACACCATCACTGTAAACACCATCACCACCACTGTAAACATCACCACCACTGTAAATACAATCACCATCACTGTAAACGTCACCATCACCACCACTGTAAACACCACTATCACCACCACTGTAAACACCAACACCACCACTGTAAACATCACCATCACTGTAAACGTCACCACCACTATAAACACCATCACCACCACTGTAAACACCACTATCACCACCACTGTAAACATCACCACTGTAAACACCATCACCACCACTGTAAACATCACCACCACTGTAAACACCATCACTGTAAACACCATCACCACCACTGTAAACACCATCACTGTAAACACCATCACCACCACTATAAACACCATCACCACCACTGTAAACACCATCACTGTAAACACCATCACCACCACTGTAAACATCACCATCACTGTTAACGTCACCATTACCACCACTGTAAACATCACCACCACCACTATAAACACCATCACCACCACTGTAAACACCATCACTGTAAACACCATCACCACCACTGTAAACATCACCATCACCACCACTATAAACACCATCACCACCACTGTAAACACCATCACCACCACTGTAAACATCACCACCACTGTAAATACAATCACCACCACTATAAACACCATCACCACCACTGTAAACACCACTATCACCACCACTGTAAATACAATCACCACCACTGTAAACATCACCACCACCACTGTAAACACCGTCACCACCACTGTAAACACCATCACTGTAAACACCATCACCACCACTATAAACACCATCACTGTAAACACCATCACCACCACTGTAAACATCACCACCACTGTAAATACAATCACCATCACTGTAAACGTCACTATCACCACCACTATAAACACCATCACCACCACTGTAAACACCACTATCACCACCACTGTAAACATCACCACTGTAAACACCAACACCACCACTGTAAACATCACCATCACTGTAAACGTCACCACCACTATAAACACCATCACCACCACTGTAAACACCACTATCACCACCACTGTAAACATCACCACTGTAAACACCATCACCACCACTGTAAACACCATCACTGTAAACACCATCACCACCACTGTAAACATCACCACCACTGTAAACACCGTCTGAGCTGGTATGTTTCTTTATAATGTATCTTTTTTTTAATTTTTTTTTTAAATATCTCAGTAACTAAATTATACAGAAACTTTAAAAAACTGCTTCCTAACCGCTGACGGGTGGAGTAGTTTCAGGCTGGAGTATCAACCAAACACTAACTAATCCTAAACGTAAGTGAAACAAAAGTACAGAGCTCTGATTGGTTTTCAGGACTGTCATTCTTCGGAAGCTGCTGCTCGTCTCCGGAACGTTCTGACCACACAGCTCCACTGACTGTACAGTCCAGTCAGGTTTATTTAGTGACTGAGAGATGATGTCACTTGGCATTTCTGGACACAGGTGGACGTGAATAGTCCAGAGAGATACTGGACCGCAGCAGAACCCAGAACCGCTCGCGCGGCTAACGCAGGTCTGAATGGGAGGCTGATTGCTGTGTGATTGTTCTGATTATTCTAGTTACGGTCGGGTCAGGGACGGCCCGGTCAGCTGCTGCCCAGCGCGGCGTCCAGTAGCAGCTCAGATATACAGTTTACAGCCAGCACTGCTGAACGGCTTATTTTATATATAATAATAAACACAGTTTAAATATTACTGTTACTGAAACAGGTTATGTACAATACCAAACATTTGGGGATTTAAAAGTTATTAATTATTAACGTGTTTATGATTCTACAGTAATATTAGTCTGATCCGCATCATCACTTTATAAAAAGAGTTTTAAAGATATTATTTATATCAGTTTCTTATTATTCTATTATTTTACAGTCATTTTAGAAAAAAAAATTATATTCATTTTTAAAATTCTGATTACAAATATTACCTGTAGTGTGTAGACTGACTGGGTGGAGCTAAACTGCTGTAGGCTGAATGGGTGGAGCTAAACTGCTGTAGGCTGAATGGTGAAAGGAGGGCTCCTGAGCTGTAGTGGAGATGAGAGAGTGTGTGTGTTGTTTGGTTGTGTATGAGCTCTGTTGGTGTGGAGGTCAGTGTGGGGGTAAGTGTGGAGGTCAGTGTGGAGGTGAGTGTGGAGGTCAGTGTGGGGGTGAGTGTGGAGGTCAGTGTGGGGGTGAGTGTGGAGGTCAGTGTGGAGGTGAGTGTGGGGGTCGGTGTGGAGGTCAGTGTGGAGGTCAGTGTGGGGGTCAGTGTGGAGGTGAGTGTGGGGGCGAGTGTGGGGGCGAGTGTGGGGGCGAGTGTGGAGGTCAGCGTGGGGGTCAGCGTGGAGGTCAGCGTGGGGGCGAGTGTGAAGGTCAGTGTGGGGGTCAGTGTGGAGGTGAGTGTGGGGGTCAGTGTGGAGGTGAGTGTGGGGGTCGGTGTGGAGGTCAGTGTGGAGGTCAGTGTGGAGGTCAGTGTGGGGGTCAGTGTGGAGGTGAGTGTGGGGGCGAGTGTGGGGGCGAGTGTGGGGGCGAGTGTGGAGGTCAGCGTGGGGGTCAGCGTGGAGGTCAGCGTGGGGGCGAGTGTGGAGGTCAGTGTGGGGGTCAGTGTGGAGGTGAGTGTGGGGGTCAGTGTGGAGGTCAGTGTGGAGGTCAGTGTGGGGGTGAGTGTGGAGGTCAGTGTGGAGGTCAATGTGGAGGTCAGTGTCCTCCAGCTGTGTGGCTCCTTGTGTGTCTCCTGAGATCAGCAGCTGTGATGTTCACGGTCGAGCTCCACCAGCCGAACCTGCTGCTCCATCATCACTCCGTCAGCCTGATCTTCATTCTGCTCACCTCTACTGTCCACCTTCACTGCTGGACCACACTCAGCATCACAGCAGCTCTCCTGAACGTCCAGTCTCTGCTCCTCACTGCTCCTCACTGCTCCTCACTGCTCCTCACTGCTCCTCACTGCTGCGGCTGATACGGCGTCCCTCGTAACAGCTGTAACTCATAAACACAACACATCAGTAATTCTCTCTGTGATCAGATCAGTTAAATATTAAATATTAAATATTAAATATTAAATCTGAGGAGACGGATTAGGACAGGACGTCTGAAGGTCCTGGTCTCGGTCCCTCCAGGGCCGCTCAGTAGAATTTGAGAATTTACTGTATGTTTCTGGACTGTGTTCTGTAAACAGAGCGTTTACTCTGGGCTGGGCGGCGCGGCGTGTCCTGATGTGACGGTGAATCTGGTTGAAGTGGAGCTCGGGGAGCGTTTACTACTGACTGATCTGATCAGTAGTCGTGCTGATGCTGCTGTAATAGGAGGTGAAAGGCTGCAGGAGCTCCTGTCCAATCTCAGCACTGCTGAACAGGAGACTCGCTTATTAGAGGTACCAGCGCGTCTGATCTCTCTGGGAGACGCTCGCCGTGACCTCAGCTGCAGCCTGTGTTCCTAAAATAGAGACTCTAATCAGATCTGATCACTGAACCGAGTCCAGTTCTTACTCTTCTGTCCCCAGATTACTCCTCAAACCCTCAGAACTACCCCCCCAACTACTGAACTCAGAACTACCCCCCCAACTACTGAACTCAGAACTACCCCCCTCTCAACTACTGAACTCAGAACTACCCCCCTCTCAACTACTGAACTCAGAACTACCCCCCAACCACTGAACTCAGAACTACCCCCCACTACTGAACTCAGAACTACCCCCCCAACCACTGAACTCAGAACTACCCCCCTCTCAACTACTGAACTCAGAACTACCCCCCTCTCAACTACTGAACTCAGAACTACCCCCCTCTCAACTACTGAACTCAGAACTACCCCCCCAACTACTGAACTCAGAACTACCCCCCTCTCAACTACTGAACTCAGAACTACCCCCCTCTCAACTACTGAACTCAGAACTACCCCCCAACCACTGAACTCAGAACTACCCCCCCACTACTGAACTCAGAACTACCCCCCTCTCAACTACTGAACTCAGAACTACCCCCCTCTCAACTACTGAACTCAGAACTACCCCCCAACCACTGAACTCAGAACTACCCCAACCCCCTCAGCCACTCAACTCAGAACTACCCCAAACCCTCAACCACTGAACTCAGAACTACCCCCACCCCTCAACCACTGAACTCAGAACTACCCCCCAACTACTGAACTCAGAACTACCCCAACCCTCAACCACTGAACTCAGAACTACCCCAACCCCCTCAACCACTGAACTCAGAACTACCCCCCCAACTACTGAACTCAGAACTACCCCAACCCTCAACCACTGAACTCAGAATTATCCCAACACCCTCAACCACTCAACTCAGAATTATCCCAACACCCTCAACCACTGAACTCAGAACTACCCCAAACCCCTCAACCACTGAACTCAGAACTACCCCCCTCTCAACTACTGAACTCAGAACTACCCCCCTCTCAACTACTGAACTCAGAACTACCCCCCAACCACTGAACTCAGAACTACCCCCCCACTACTGAACTCAGAACTACCCCCCCAACTACTGAACTCAGAACTACCCCCCTCTCAACTACTGAACTCAGAACTACCCCCCAACCACTGAACTCAGAACTACCCCCCCACTACTGAACTCAGAACTACCCCCCCCAACCACTGAACTCAGAACTACCCCCCTCTCAACTACTGAACTCAGAACTACCCCCCTCTCAACTACTGAACTCAGAACTACCCCCCCTCTCAACTACTGAACTCAGAACTACCCCCCTCTCAACTACTAAACTCAGAACTACCCCCCCAACCACTGAACTCAGAACTACCCCCCCAACTACTGAACTCAGAACTACCCCCCCCAACTACTGAACTCAGAACTACCCCCCTCTCAACTACTGAACTCAGAACTACCCCCCTCTCAACTACTGAACTCAGAACTACCCCAACCCTCAACCACTCAACTCAGAACTACCCCAACCCCCTCAACCACTGAACTCAGAACTACCCCAAACCCCTCAACCACTGAACTCAGAACTACCCCCACCCCTCAACCACTGAACTCAGAACTACCCCCCCAACTACTGAACTCAGAACTACCCCAACCCTCAACCACTGAACTCAGAACTACCCCAATCCCCTCAACCACTGAACTCAGAACTACCCCCCCAACTACTGAACTCAGAACTACCCCAACCCTCAACCACTGAACTCAGAACTACCCCAACCCCCTCAACCACTCAACTCAGAACTACCCCAAACCCCTCAACCACTGAACTCAGAACTACCCCCACCCCTCAACCACTGAACTCAGAACTAGCCCCACCCCTCAACTACTGAACTCAGAACTACCCCCCAAACCCTCAGAACTACCCCCCCACTACTGAACTCAGAACTACCCCCCAACCACTGAACTCAGAACTACCCCCCTCTCAACTACTGAACTCAGAACTACCCCCCTCTCAACTACTGAACTCAGAACTACCCCCCTCTCAACTACTAAACTCAGAACTACCCCCCAACCACTGAACTCAGAACTACCCCCCCAACTACTGAACTCAGAACTACCCCCCCAACTACTGAACTCAGAACTACCCCCCCCAACCACTGAACTCAGAACTACCCCCCAACTACTGAACTCAGAACTACCCCCCCAACTACTGAACTCAAAACTACCCCCCCAACTACTGAACTCAGAACTACCCCAACCCCCTCAACCACTCAACTCAGAACTACCCCAAACCCCTCAACCACTGAACTCAGAACTACCCCCCAACTACTGAACTCAGAACTACCCCCCCAACTACTGAACTCAAAACTACCCCCCCAACTACTGAACTCAGAACTACCCCAACCCCCTCAACCACTCAACTCAGAACTACCCCAAACCCCTCAACCACTGAACTCAGAACTACCCCCACCCCTCAACCACTGAACTCAGAACTACCCCCCCCCAACTACTGAACTCAGAACTACCCCAACCCTCAACCACTGAACTCAGAACTACCCCAACCCCCTCAACCACTGAACTCAGAACTACCCCCCCAACTACTGAACTCAGAACTACCCCAACCCTCAACCACTGAACTCAGAACTACCCCAACCCCCTCAACCACTGAACTCAGAACTACCCCAAACCCCTCAACCACTGAACTCAGAACTACCCCCACCCCTCAACCACTGAACTCAGAACTAGCCCCACCCCTCAACTACTGAACTCAGAACTACCCCCCAAACCCTCAGAACTACCCCCCCACTACTGAACTCAGAACTACCCCCCCAACCACTGAACTCAGAACTACCCCCCTCTCAACTACTGAACTCAGAACTACCCCCCTCTCAACTACTGAACTCAGAACTACCCCCCTCTCAACTACTACACTCAGAACTACCCCCCAACCACTGAACTCAGAACTACCCCCCTCTCAACTACTGAACTCAGAACTACCCCCTCTCAACTACTGAACTCAGAACTACCCCCCTCTCAACTACTGAACTCAGAACTACCCCCCTCTCAACTACTGAACTCAGAACTACCCCCCAACCACTGAACTCAGAACTACCCCCCCAACTACTGAACTCAGAACTACCCCCCCCCAACTACTGAACTCAGAACTACCCCCCCAACCACTGAACTCAGAACTACCCCCCAACTACTGAACTCAGAACTACCCCCCCAACTACTGAACTCAAAACTACCCCCCAACTACTGAACTCAGAACTACCCCCACCCCTCAACCACTAATCTCAGAAATACCCCAAACTTTCAACCACTGTGACGGTGTTTACAGTGGTGGTGATGGTGTTTACAGTAGTGGTGGTGATGGTGTTTACAGTGTTGGTGATGGTGTGTACGGTAGTAGTGGTGATGGTGTTTACAGTGGTGGTGGTGATGGTTTTTACAGTGGTGGTGGTGTTTACAGTGTTGGTGATGGTGTTTACAGTGTTGGTGATGGTGTTTACAGTGTTGGTGATGTTTACAGTGGTGGTGATGGTGTTTAGAGTGGTGGTGATAGTGTTTACAGTGTTGGTGATGGTGTTTACAGTGGTGGTGATGGTGTTTAGAGTGGTGGTGATGGTGTTTACAGTGTTGGTGATGGTGTTTAGAGTGGTGGTGATGGTGTTTACAGTGTTGGTGATGGTGTTTATCAGTGGTGGTGATGGTGTTTAGAGTGGTGGTGATGGTGTTTACAGTGGTGGTGATGGTGTTTACAGTGGTGGTGATGGTGTTTACAGTGTTGGTGATGGTGTTTATCAGTGGTGGTGATGGTGTTTACAGTGTTGGTGATGGTGTTTACAGTGTTGGTGATGGTGTTTATCAGTGGTGGTGATGGTGTTTAGAGTGGTGGTGATGGTGTTTACAGTGTTGGTAATGGTGTTTAGAGTGGTGGTGATGGTGTTTACAGTGGTGGTGATGGTGTTTACAGTGTTGGTGATGGTGTTTACAGTGTTGGTGATGGTGTTTATCAGTGGTGGTGATGGTGTTTACAGTGTTGGTGATGGTGTTTACAGTGTTGGTGATGGTGTTTATCAGTGGTGGTGATGGTGTTTAGAGTGGTGGTGATGGTGTTTAGAGTGGTGGTGATGGTGTTTACAGTGTTGGTAATGGTGTTTAGAGTGGTGGTGATGGTGTTTACAGTGGTGGTGATGGTGTTTACAGTGGTGGTGATGGTGTTTACAGTGTTGGTGATGGTGTTTATCAGTGTTGGTGATGGTGTTTATCAGTGGTGGTGATGGTGTTTAGAGTGGTGGTGATGGTGTTTACAGTGTTGGTAATGGTGTTTAGAGTGGTGGTGATGGTGTTTACAGTGGTGGTGATGGTGTTTACAGTGGTGGTGATGGTGTTTATCAGTGTTGGTGATGGTGTTTATCAGTGGTGGTGATGGTGTTTAGAGTGGTGGTGATGGTGTTTACAGTGTTGGTAATGGTGTTTAGAGTGGTGGTGATGGTGTTTACAGTGGTGGTGATGGTGTTTACAGTGGTGGTGATGGTGTTTACAGTGTTGGTGATGGTGTTTATCAGTGGTGGTGATGGTGTTTATCAGTGGTGGTGATGGTGGTGTAATAACGTTGAGGGAGCGTTTAGGGGTGGACGTCAGCAGTAGATGAAACCAACATTATAATTGATCTGAACTGATCACAGAAACACAAGAAAACTTTTCCACACTGACCACTCAGTAGTGGTCTTCATGTCTGGTCACTGTTAAGACTAACATCATTTACCTCCACTACTGCAGGTCTGGTTGATCTTCATTCCGAAGAGGTTTGGATCAGCAGCTCTGTGTTCCAGTCTGGTCCAGCTCTGACCGGTGTTTCCACAGAAAACTTGTGGTTTTTACCCACTGCTGAACTTCAGACCAGCAGAAGAGCTTGATCTTCTCAAAGCTACGCATCATCAGAACTGAGAGTGTAAGTAAGAAATAGTCCTGAGATTGCAGTAGAAACTAAAGCCATGTGTTCCCATGATGCTTTGCGGGTCTATTTTAGTTCTTATAGCGGTAAGGAGCTGTGGGGTTCCACAGTTCTGCAGTGGTGTTTAAGATACAGTGCACTCAAGCAATCCCACAATGCACTATAATAACAACAGATGCACCCTAGTGGACAGTAAATACCCACAATGCACTGCACAGTTTGGCTTCTCCACGTAGGATTAGCAAGTCCAGCTACAGCAGTAACCTCACCAGAGCCGGTACTGGTGTTCAGTAGTGAACTTTTTACTACCGGCACTACTATGGTGGTGATGATGATGATGGTGGTGGTGGTGATGATGATGGTGGTGATGGTGGTGATGATGATGGTGGTGATGGTGGTGATGGTGATGGTGGTGGTGATGATGATGATGATGGTGGTGATGATGGTGATGATGTGGTGGTGATGATGATGATGGTGATGATGATGATGATGATGATGATGGTGGTGGTGGTGATGGTGATGGTGGTGATGATGATGATGATGGTGATGATGATGGTGATGATGATGGTGGTGGTGATGATGATGATTATGATGGTGATGATGGTGGTGATGGTGATGGTGGTGATGATGATGATGATGATGGTGGTGATGATGATGATGGTGGTGGTGATGGCGGTGTTGATTCATACTGGCGGTGTGATTGAGTTCATATAGAGTTTATAAAGAGTTCATAGAATTCATATAGAGTTCATATAGAGTATATAAAGAGTTCATACAGAGTTCATATATAGTTCATCTAGAGTTCATGCAGAGTTCATAGTTCATAAAGTGTTTATAGAGTATATACAGAGTTCATATAAAGTTCATACAGAGTTCAGAGTTCATAAAGAGCTTATATAGAGTTCACACAGAGTTCATATAGAGTTCACACAGAGTTCATAAAGAGTTTATACAGAGTTCATAAAGAGCTCATGCTGCTCCAGCGTCTGATCTGAGTATGTGTAAGTATAAATGTAGATCTGAATAAATAGAGACTCTAGATTTACTCACATCTCTCACTGTTTATATTTACACTCACATACAATCAACATCTGATGTTCACTTTTTAATCACACTGGTGTGTGTGTGTGTTTATGTGTGTTTGAGTTTGTGAATGTGTATGTGTGTGTGTGTTTGTGTTTGTGAATGTGTGTGTGTGTGTGTGTTTATGTGTGTTTGAGTTTGTGAATGTGTATGTGTGTTTGTGTTTGTGAATGTGTATGTGAGTGTGTGTGTGTTTATGTGTGTTTGTGAATGTGTGTGTGTGTGTGTGTGTGAGTGTGTGTGTGTTTGTGAATGTGTATGTGTGTGTGTGAGTGCGTGTGTGTTTGTGTTTGTGAATGTGTATGTGTGTGTGTGTTTGTTTTTGTGTGTGTGTGTTTGTGTGTGTGTGTGTGTGTGTTTGTGTGTGTTTATATGTGTGTGTGTTTGTGTTTGTGTTTGTGAATGTGTTTGTGTGTGTGTTTGTGTGTGTGTGTGTGTGTGTGTGTTTGTGTTTGTGTGTGTGTGTTTGTGTGTGTTTGTGTGTGTTTATATGTGTGTTTGTGTTTGTGTGTGTGTGTGTGTGTGTTTGTGTGTGTGTGTGTGTGTGTTTGTGTGTGTGTGTGTGTGTGTGTTTGTATGTGTTTATATGTGTGTGTGTGTGTGTTTGTGTGTGTGTGTGTGTGTGGGTCATGTGATAGACTGGGATTGTCAGAGTGTATACTGTGTGTGTTTGTGTTTGTGTATGTGTGTGTGTATGTGTGTGTGTGTGGGTCATGTGATAGACTGGGATTGTCAGAGTGTATACTGTGTGTTTTGTGTATGTGTGTGTGTGTTTGTGTGTGTGTGTTTGTGTTTGTGTGTGAGTGTGTGTGTGTTTGTGTTTGTGAATGTGTATGTGTGTGTGAGTGCGTGTGTGTTTGTGTATGTGTGTGTGTATGTGTGTGTGTGTTTGTGTTTGTGTGTGTGTGTTTGTGTTTGTGTGTGTTTATATGTGTGTGTGTGTGTGTGGGTCATGTGATAGACTGGGATTGTCAGAGTGTATACTGTGTGTGTTTGTATGTAACCTGAGGAGTGAGACTGTACCTGCTGCAGTGTGATGTTCAGGTGAGTGTGATGATCTAGGCCTGCAGTTAGCATAATGCTAATCGTTGGAGTGTAGACTTCTATTACTAAGTTGCTACGCTAGCCTCGTAGCTCTCAGCGTCTCGGCTGATCCACCACATTTGAGGGTCTCTTTAAACTGGACAGTCTGGTTACAGTCTCTCTGTAGACCCCCATACAGGAGCATCTCCGTCTATACACATTCACCAAACTAATCAAGCTCAGCTGCACAGTCACTCTTCATCTTCATCTCTGATCAGTAACGGAGCTGACGCGGGTGAGGACGGGAAATGAGGAGCGCTGAGTGTGAAGATGAAGAATACAGGTGGATTAAATATGAGCTGAGATCTGAGATCGTTCTTCTTCTGCATTGAAATGAATGTCTATCAGAACTGATCAAATCATTTATTAATACAAACAAACACCAGTTAAACCATCAGCTCGTTTACATTCAGACTGTAACGAAGTCATTCCTGACGTTTTTCACACACAGACTTTGTAAACGAATACTGAGAACCATAAACATCAATAACAAACAAACAAACAAACAAACAAACACACACAGATTAAGGTTCCCTGAGACTTTAAATCACACATAGATAATCAGGAGAACCTCAACAACTAAACACAACACAACAACTAAACACAACACAACAACTAAACTCAACACAACAACTAACTACAACACAACACAAACACAACACAACACAACAACACAACAACTAAACACAACACAAACACAACACAACACAGCAACACAACAACTAAACACAACACAGCAACACAATAACACAACACAACAACACAACACAACACAACAACACAACACTATTAAACACAACAACACAACACAACAACACAACAACTAAACACAACACAACAACTAAACACAACACAGCAACTAAACACAACACAACACAACAACTAAACTCAACACAACAACTAACTACAACACAACACAAACACAACACAACACAACAACACAACAACTAAACACAACACAAACACAACACAACACAGCTACACAACAACTAAACACAACACAGCAACACAATAACACAACACAACAACACAACACAACACAACAACACAACACTATTAAACACAACAACACAACACAACAACACAACAACTAAACACAACACAACAACACAATAACACAACACAACAACACAACAACTAAACACAACAACCAATAACACAAACACACAACCACAGAGACAGCACACAGTTAACTCACCACACATACATGATCTGGACTCTAACGTTTCTCTTCTTAAAGTTTAACTTGTTTTATTTCAGTGAAATGATCTGACAGTCCGATCAGAGCTGCGCGTCTCTCAGACAGGACCAGAAGATCAGACGCGCTTCATACAGACACGTTCCTCTTTATTCATCGTCACTGAGTGAGGATTAGACACCGCCGCGCTGGACTCTGGGACTGATCACTAACGAGGGGGGGTGTAAATGAAAGCAGAACATCCTGGTACTTTGCCCTTGCCTGGTGGCCCCGCCCCTTTTTACATGAAAGCACCCAAATATGTTCAAGTATGTTTTAATTTTGCTGCTGATTTAGAGCTAATCCTGAGATTAACACCAGTTACACCAGTTAAACCAGTTACACCAGTTAAACCAGTTACACCAGTTCACTGCTTCCCCGTCGTTCAGTCGGGTTTCACACGGTTACCTCAGAGTCAGCAGGCAGCGTGTCTCTGACATCACACTTCCTGTCAGTTATTTAACTGTGTGTGTGTCTGACCAACGTAACGTCACTATAGACTGATTACATCACTAGCACTAGCATTAGCACTAGCATTCACTGTTCACCCCAGCTGTACAGGTACTGACTCTCTGTGGAGAACCTGCAGCGCCAGCGTGTCCAGCAGATTTCCGGAACAGTGCTGTTAGTGTTTGACCGGGTATGTTTTCACCCACAAGGGGGCGTGGTCGTTCAGATACAGTGATATGCATTACCAGTCAAAAGTTTGGAGACACCTTCCTGAGTATATATGTTTATAGTTATAAAGGTGTTTAGATGTGAGTGTGTTGCGAGACGAGTGTAAACAGTGAAGTTGGAGCCCATGTACACAAATATCACTAAAACAAACATTTGAGTGTTTTTAAATGTAAAAATGAGAATGTATATTTTTATAAGAGCTATAAAACCACCAAACCTGTTTATCAGAACAAGATCTCAGCATCTACACTATCTTCTTCAGTCCTGCTAGAGAAGCAGCTCATGTGGCTCCTCATGAAGCTGCTGGTCAGAATGTTCAAAGTATGTAAACCTGCATCAGAGCAAATGAGCTCATTTCTAAAAGACCCTCGAAACATTCTTTAAACACAACCAGATGTTTAATTCTGCTCCAGGAATAATTCCATACCGACTATTCTATAGTTCTGATCTCCTCACACTTATTCACTAATATTAGTACTATTCATATAGTACACATACAAACACACTTATTCACTAATATTATTACTATTAATATAGTACACAGAAGAAGAACATTATTCACTAATATTATTACTATTAATATAGAACACAGAAGAAGAACCTGGGGAGATGTCTCCAAACTTCTGGCTGATAGTACACGTCTGCTCTCGTTATATAAGATAATTACACACTAGCGAGAGTTCGTGTTGTAGTGAATGTGTGGATGTGCAGCAGCACTTAGCCAAACAGCTAACATAGCAGTAAGTTAACCCCCTGATATACGCAGTGACACTTCAAAGGGACTGTTACAGACTGACCGTGCGTCTCTCGTGTGTTTGTTTTTAGCAGTAAAGAAGCTCCGCCCCCTCTGAGGTCCATCTTTAGCCACACAGCTCCCGAAGCAGCAGCGCTATCGTCCAGTCCAGTCATCACCACGAAGTCCATCAAACTGAAACTTTGCTCATGAGGTCTCGCTGATGTCTCCGTGAGGCTGAGCCGGGACAGGAAGTAGCTGTAGTTGTGGTTGGACATCCTGATGGTTGATCTTCAGGCGAAAGTCGTCTCGTTTTCGTGGCATTCGTAAAAGTCGTAATCCCCATCGGCAGTGACGACACCGTTGCCGGGGGCGACCTCGCTGACCACGCTGACCACGCTGCGCAGGGTGACCCGGGTGACACTGAGAGACTGTTTCCTGGGCGGTGGACGCCGCGTGTGACGACACATGACCTCCTTAAACATCTCCCTGAAGCGCGTGGACATCAGGTTGTAGAGGATGGGGTTAACGGCGGAGCTCAGGTAGAAAAACACTCCCGAGATCACGTGGACGAACTCGTACGCCCGAAAGATCTCCACCTGGCCGCCGGACCACTGGTCAATGAAGCTCCACATCAGACGGTCAGTGTGAAACGGAGCCCAGCAAATCCCGAACATCACCACCAGCACGACTGCAGATAAACAAACAAACAGTCCAGCATTTAAAGTGATAAACGGCTCAAATCCACCAAAACCTGTCCTATTACTTTAGGAAGCAGTAACAGATTTGCATTATGCTCATTACATCATGCTGATTGACAGCCGTAAGCTTGTGTTGTCAGTGTCTGGTCGAGCTGTTTCTGTAAAGCAGCACTATGTAAGATCTGGGGATTTGGAGCCCCCTCTGGTGAAACATATAATTGCACACAACATGCAGAGGACGGTTTAGTAGCTTCAAACCATCCGACATAGTTCAGCTTTAAAGGAAAACAGCTAAAGCCATGAAATCTAGTTTGATTTGATTTGATTTGATTTGATTTGATATTGAGAAGGTGGACCAATAGAAACGCTCCAAACTCCTTTCCCGTTAACTGGCGCTCGGTTCCCGTGTGTCCTGCAGGGACGGTGGTGATAGCTCAGCTCGGTGACCTGTCCTGGTGCAGATTCACAGATTTACTCACACAGCATCTTAGTGACCTGCTGCCTGCGCGCTTTCTGCTGCTGACCGCGAGCTCCGCCGCACCCGTCCCGCCGCGGGCCGTCCGCCGCCTGCAGCGTCTGCAGCAGCCTCTCCCGGCGCAGCCGCAGCCCGATCAGCAGGTACAGCACGGTGAGGGTCAGCATGGGCAGCAGGAAGAAGATCAGCGTGGTCATCTGGATGATCAGGTTGTACATCCAGCGCGGCTTGACCAGCATGCAGGTGTCCGAGCCGGGCAGGCCGCCCCGGCCCCGCCCCCTCGGCCGCGGCAGGGTGAAGATGCCGTGCAGGCTGGTGTTGGGCAGCGCGCAGACCACCGACACGCTCCACACACACAGGATCACCCGCCGAGCGTGGGTCCGGGTCATCACGTACTTGGCCCGCAGCGGGTGGACCACGGCGATGTAGCGCTCCACGCTGAGCGCCGTCACGTTCAGGATGGAGGCGAAACACACCGTCTCGAACAGGAAGGTCTTGAAGTAGCAGCCGCTCTCGCCCAGCAGGAACGGGTAGTTGCTCCACAGCTCGTACAGCTCCAGCGGCATCCCCAGCAGCAGCACCAGCAGGTCCGACACCGCCAGGCTGAACAGGTAGAAGTTGGTGGGCGTCCTCATCACCCTGTGCCGCGTGATGACCGTGCAGGTGAGGATGTTACCCATAACCCCCACGGAGAAGATCAGCAGGTAGGTGACGCAGACGGGCAGGAAGACGGGCGAGCGCCGCGGCCCGAGGTACTTCTCCAGGTACTGGTCCGGGTCCAGGCAGTAATCCTCCAGCTCCGCCGCGCTGAGGTTCTGAGCCCAGCTGGAGTTGCACAGCAGATCCTGGACGCACGGCTGGGCCGGGGACGAGCAGTTGGGCTTGGCCATCGATTCGGAGCTGGAGAGGTTAAAACCAGAACCACAAACATCACATACTTCAAACGTTCAAGTCCTGAAAACGTTCCACTCGGTTCTGTTTACACGGAGGAGCTGAAAGAACTTTCTTATCTAGAACTCGGACTATAGTACTAGATACACCAGCGTGGACCAGCATGTTCTCAGTAAAGCAGGTTTACTTTCTTATCGTGTAACGCCAGCTTTTAGAACATTAACAGAACTCGTAGGTACCGTTAGCCGGAGCTGTGGGAACCTGCCCTGCTAGCTGGGAGTGACGGGCTCACCAGCAAAACCAGCTTATACCACATATCACACGGCAAGCTTATTAGCATATTAGCATATTAGCATAGCACCACAGCGGCACCTCAAAGTGCTTTACAAGAACAAAGAGATGAAAAGAAGTTGAAATCATTCAGATCAAAAGAACTTTAAAAGAAATAAAAGTAAATATGAAGATGAAGAGTGAGGTTTAGGAGTGACGGTGCTGATGTCTGTTCTTCTGGCTTGTGTTCTGATATTCTGGTTAACCAGTATGACTGTGTTGGGTGACCAGCTAAACAGGCTAACAGGCTAACACGCTAACACGCTAACAGGCAAACAGGCTAGCAGACTAACAGGTTAAAAGGCTAACAGGCTAACAGGCTAAACGTCTCTGTTAACAGTGGGGGCTGGAACTGGAGCTCCGGACGTACGGACTGGTGTATATTTATGTTGGAGGTCAGTTCTGTGATGTTGGACGTGATGACCAGACGTTTGAGATCTCTGTTTCCTGAAACGTCTCTATGTGGGCGGAGTGAATGCTGATGTGGGCGGAGTGAACGCTGACGTGGGCGGAGTTAAGAGTGAAGGTTTGGGACGTGATTAGTTGCTCAGACAGAATTTAGACCAACACACGGATCGTCCGGTTACCCGCAGCGAGGCAGCGAGGCAGCGACGCAGTGAGGCAGCGAGGCAGCGAGGCAGTGACGTAGTGACGTGTATCTCCGGCTGTGAGTCGTGTGGGAGCGTGTGATTGGACGGAGGCGGCGAGTCCGGAGCGGTCGGACTGTTAGACGCTGTTACGCTGGACGTTAATGAGGTTCATGAAATGACTGTTATTTACAGTGATGGGTGAACAGAGTTGACCTTTTCCAGCCCTCCGGGGTTGCTAGGTAACAGTAACATACTGTAATGGAACTGTGTAGGCTGGGCTAGTTTCCTGTGTTTATTCTGAATATTGTTTATTATTTACTGTAAACGACTGCTGTTGGTGTTTATTAGAGCTGTGAGCTGCTGGAGGTCGTGTGCTAGTGAGCGTAGAGTGTTTAATTCTGTGTTATTAACGTGTCACTCTGATAAAATCACTCAGAACACTTTCACACCTGCCTCACTGTGTGGGCGGGGCTTGTTTCTGTCTGCGCTCACAGTGCTCGTTTGTGAGTCAGTGACTTGTACATCACTCCTGTCTGTGTTACGGTAATGAAGCTGAGTCAGAGTGTGCGCTCCCTTATTGACCCCCATTAATAACTGATCGGAGTGATTGATCGTTATGGTTATTGTGGGCGGAGTCTGACAAGATGAACTGATAAAAGTGGCGAATGCACACGCTAACTCAGAATCATTACCGTCACACAGACTGGAGTCAGGTTCAAGTCACTGACTCACAAATGAGATGGTCAGTTTCCTGTGAGTGGAAACAAGCCCCGCCCACTGCTGGCCTTATTAACATATCATATCACACACACACCCACACACACAAACACACACACTTACACATATACACACTTATACACACACACACATATACTCACTTATATACACACTTACACATTCACACACTTACACATACTGATACACACACCCTCACACACTTACACATATACACACTTATACACACACACATATACATACTTATATATACACACACATATACACACTTATACACACACCCACACACACAAACACACACACTTACACATATACACTCAGACACCCACATATACTCACACATATACACACTTACACACTCACCACAGATCTACACACTTCAGTGTAGGTAAAGTGTTAGTTCAGGTGTTGTTTATTAGATCAGGTGTTGTTTATTAGTTCTGGTGTTGTTTATTAGTTCAGGTGTTGTTTATTAGATCAGGTGTTGTTTATTAGTTCTGGTGTTGTTTATTAGTTCAGGTGTTGTTTATTAGATCAGGTGTTGTTTATTAGTTCCGATGTTGTTTATTAGTTCCGGTGTTGTTTATTAGATCAGGTGTTGTTTATTAAATCATCAGGTGTTGTTTATTAGATCAGGTGTTGTTTATTAGTTCAGGTGTTTTTTATTAGTTCAGGTGTTGTTTATTAGGTGTTAATCTACCTGTGAATAGTTTAATTCAGTCTAATAGAATCTGTTAAACAAACACAGCGAGAGACTAAACACAGGAACTCAGCACTGTTTATATTTAATGATCATTAGAAATTAGATTAAATATTATCTGTAATATCTGATCAGTCTGAGAGCCAGAAAACATCCTAATAAACAGAAATCAACTGTAAACCCTGTAAACAAAGCTCTGACATACGTAATAACAATATTAATATAATATCACTAATAACCATACTGATGATTATTGATAGCTCTAATAATATTAATAATATACCTACAACACTATTCATTTAAAACCCTGATTAATATAATATCATTAGTATAATAACACTATAACTGTTTAATATACTCTGTATTTACTATCAGATAAACAGGAGTCTGAATTGTATCTATATGTGTAATATTATATAATATAGTACGACATATAGAATATCTGTTATTACTGTAAATAATAATAATAAATATTTTATTGTATGGAGTATTGAGTCTTACCTGATGGTGAAGTTCTCTGTGTAAACCATCAGTCAGCTCGCCATCCACAGAGATACAACAGAGAAATCCAAACCCCCCCGACACTCTCACACACAGAGAAACGAGGAGAGAGTGAGGGGAGAGAGTGAGGAGAGAGGGAGGAGAGAGGGAGAGAGAGTGAGGGGAGAGAGAGAGAAGAGAGGGAGAGAGAGTGAGGGGAGAGAGAGTGAGGGGAGAGAGAGAGAAGAGAGGGAGAGAGAGTGAGGGGAGAGAGTGAGGAGAGAGGGAGGAGAGAGGGAGAGAGAGTGAGGGGAGAGAGAGAGAAGAGAGGGAGAGAGAGTGAGGGGAGAGAGTGAGGGGAGAGGGAGGAGAGAGGGAGAGAGAGTGAGGGGAGAGAGAGAGAAGAGAGGGAGAGAGAGTGAGGGGAGAGAGTGAGGAGAGAGAGGGAGGAGAGAGAGAGAGAGAGTGAGGAGAGAGGGAGGAGAGAGGGAGAGAGAGTGAGGAGAGAGGGAGGAGAGAGGGAGAGAGAGGGAGGGGAGAGAGGGAGGAGAGAGGGAGGAGAGAGCGGGAGGAGAGAGAGAGAGAAGAGAGAGAGAGAGAGTGAGGAGAGAGAGTGAGGAGAGAGAGTGAGGAGAGAGAGAGTGAGGAGAGAGAGTGAGAGAGAGAGTGAGGAGAGAGAGAGTGAGGAGAGAGAGTGAGGAGAGAGGGAGAGAGGAGAGAGAGTGAGGAGAGAGGGAGACAGAGTGAGGAGAGAGGGAGAGAGAGGAAAAAGCATGTGTGGGGAGGGGGTGAGTATGTGTAGGGGGTGAAGTGTGTGGGGGTAAGAATGTGTGAGGGATGAGAGTGTAGGGGTGACAGTGTGGGGATGGGAGTGTGTGGAGGAAAGTGTGTGTGTGGGTGAGAGTATGTAGGAAAGGGGAGTGTAGGGGTTAGGTGTGTGTTTAGGGTGGGGGAAAGAGATTACTGGGGGTTTAAGTGTGTGGGTTTGAGATTGTGTGGGTGTGAGAGTGTGGGGGTTGGGAGTGTGTAGGGATAGGAGCGTGGTGCGGGTTAGGTATGTGTTTTAGGGTGCTGGGTAGCGTATGTTGGGGAGAGTGTGGTGGGGTGAGAACGTGTTGGGGTGGGAATATACGGAGGGTGGGGTTTGAGTGCATGGGTTTGAGAATAGGTGGGGGTGAGAGTGTAGGGGTTGGGAGTGAGTGTGGGGTGAGACTGTGGAGCATAAGAGCATCTGGGGGTGAGTCTGGAGAGCAAGGGTGTGTGGGTAAGATTGTGTGGGGTGAGAGTGTGTTGAGGGGTAAGTGTGTGGAGGGTGAGAGTGTGTGGAAGGTGAAAGTATCTGAGAGTGAGAATGTTTGGTGGGTTGAGAGTGTGTGGGGTGTGAGAGTGTGTGGAGGGTGAGAGTGTGTGGAAGGTGAAAGTATCTGAGAGTGAGAATGTTTGGTGGGTTGAGAGTGTGTGAGGGTAAGAGTGTGTGGAGGGTGAGAGTGGGTGAGGGTGAGATTGTGTGGAGGGTGAGAGTGGGTGAGGGTGAGATTGTGTGGAGGGTGAGAGTGTGTGGAAGGTGAAAGTATCTGAGAGTGAGAATGTTTGGTGGATTGAGAGTATGTGGGGGGTGAGAGTGTGTTGAGGGGTAAGTGTGTGGAGGGTGAGATTGTGTGGAGGGTGAGAGTGTGTGGAAGGTGAAAGTATCTGAGAGTGAGAATGTTTGGTGGATTGAGAGTATGTGGGGGGTGAGAGTGTGTTGAGGGGTAAGTGTGTGGAGGGTGAGATTGTGTGGAGGGTGAGAGTATGTGGAAGGTGAAAGTATCTGAGAGTGAGAATGTTTGGTGGGTTGAGAGTGTGTGAGGATAAGAGTGTGTGGAGGGTGAGAGTGTGTGGAGGGTGAGAGTGTGTGAGGGGTGGAGTGTGACCTCCTGGCTCTCTGTGGTTAGTGTGGACATGTGGGACGTCCTCTGATGCTGTTTAGATCAGACGTGTGTGGGGTGAGAGTGTGTGGGGTGAGAGTGTGTGGGGTGAGAGTGTGTGGGAGTGAGAGTTGTTCTCCTAAGGCGCTGATGTGATGTGACAGGTCGGAGCTTCTGCTCTGGGGGGGACGCAGAGCCGGGCAGATGCAGTGAGGACAGGTTCTCCTTGGGGGTCAGTGTAGCTGTGGAGTGTCCACTACTGTCTTTTAGTTGTGTCTCAGTGTCTTCTCACCCCGCAGAGCTAGAAGATCCTGTCTTCATCGCAGGAGCTGCTGTGACTGTGAGCTTATCTGTCCTCCTGTCCTCCTAACGGTCTCAGACCGGGCTGGTAAGTGGACTCTTTGATGTTGGTGACATCATCTGAGCTTTGGTGCCTCATCATTCACGACTCCTCCTGGCTTTGACCGTGACAGAGACAGAGACAGAGACAGAGACTGAGACTTATTCAGACCGGTGATGAAGTTACCCTGGTGGTAATTATGGAGCTATTGTCCTTTTAGTGCTGCAGTCCCCCAATTACAGTCCCCTAATTACAATCCCCCAATCACAGTCACCCAATCACAGCCCCCCAATTACAATCCCTTAATTACAGTCCCTCAATTACCAATCACAGTCCCGCAATCACAGTCCCCCAATCACAGTCCCCCAATCACAGTCCCCAATTACAATCCCTCAATTGCCAATCACAGTCCCCCAATCACAGCCACCCCCCAATCACAGTCTCCTAATTACAACCCCTCAATTACAGTCTGCATGTAAACAAGCTCATACATATTAAAGACCCAGACTCAGTGGGTGGAGTTAAACTGCTGTAAATAAAATAGGTGGCGCCTATTCTTCTTCATTCTATTTATTAAGTTTCAGCCAGACCCATACCTGCTGTTACACACATTACTGTTACACACATTACTGTTACACACATTACTGTTACACATAGTACTGTTACACACAGTACCGTTACACACATTATTGTTACACATAGTACTGTTACACACATTACTGTTACACATAGTACTGTTACACATAGTACTGTTACACACATTACTGTTACACACATTACTGTTACACATAGTACTGTTACACATAGTACTGTTACACACAGTACCGTTACACACATTATTGTTACACATAGTATTGTTACACACATTACTGTTACACACAGTACCGTTACACATAGTACTGTTACACACATTACTGTTACACACATTACTGTTACACACAGTACTGTTACACACATTACTGTTACACACATTACTGTTACACATAGTACTGTTACACACAGTACCGTTACACACATTATTGTTACACATAGTATTGTTACACACATTACTGTTACACACAGTACCGTTACACATAGTACTGTTACACACATTACTGTTACACACATTACTGTTACACATAGTACTGTTACACACATAGTACTGTTACACACAGTACTGTTACACATAGTACTGTTACACACATTACTGTTACACATATTACTGTTACACATAGTACTGTTACACATAGTATCCTTACACCCATTACTGTTACACATAGTACCCTTACACATAGTACTGTTACACACAGTACTGTTACACATAGTACTGTTACCCACATTAGTGTTACACACATTACTGTTACACACAGTACCCTTACACATAGTACCGTTACACATAGTACTGTTACACATAGTATCTTTACACCCATTACTGTTACACATAGTACACTTACACATAGTACCCTTACACATAGTACTGTTACACATAGTATCCTTACACCCATTACTGTTACACATAGTACACTTACACATAGTACTGTTAAACATAGTATCCTTACACCCATTACTGTTACACATATTACTGTTACACATAGTAGTGTTACACACATTACTGTTACACATAGTACTGTTACACACATTACTGTTACACATAGTACTGTTACACACATTACTGTTACACATAGTACTGTTACACACATTACTGTTACACACATTACTGTTACACATAGTACTGTTACACACATTACTGTTACACATAGTACTGTTACACACATTACTGTTACACATAGTACTGTTACACATAGTAGTGTTACACACATTACTGTTACACATAGTACTGTTACACACATTACTGTTACACACATTACTGTTACACATAGTACTGTTACACATAGTACTGTTACACACATTACTGTTACACATAGTACTGTTACACACATTACTGTTACACACATTACTGTTACACATAGTACTGTTACACACATTACTGTTACACATAGTACTGTTACACACATTACTGTTACACATAGTACTGTTACACATAGTAGTGTTACACACATTACTGTTACACATAGTACTGTTACACACATTACTGTTACACACATTACTGTTACACATAGTACTGTTACACATAGTACTGTTACACACATTACTGTTACACACAGTACTGTTACACACATTACTGTTACCTACATTACTGTTACACACATTACTGTTACACACAGTACTGTTACACATAGTACTGTTACCCACATTAGTGTTACACACATTACTGTTACACACAGTACCCTTACACAGTACTGTTAAACATAGTATCCTTACACCCATTACTGTTACACATATTACTGTTACACATATTACTGTTACACATAGTAGTGTTACACATAGTACCCTTACACATAGTATCCTTAAACATAGTACTGTTACACATAGTACTGTTACACATAGTATCCTTACACACATTACTGTTGCACATAGTACTGTTACACACATTACTGTTACACATAGTACTGTTACACATAGTACTGTTACACATAGTATCCTTACACACATTACTGTTACACATAGTACTGTTACGCATAGTACTGTTACACATAGTATCCTTACACACATTACTGTTACACATAGTACTGTTACACATATTACTGTTACACATAGTATCCTTACAACCATTACTGTTACACATAGTACCCTTACACATAATATCCTTACACATAGTACTGTTACACATAGTACTGTTACACATAGTATCCTTACACACATTACTGTTACACATAGTACTGTTACACACATTACTGTTACACATAGTACTGTTACACATAGTACTGTTACACATATTACTGTTACACATAGTACTGTTACACATAGTATCCTTACACACATTACTGTTACACATAGTACCCCTACACATAACACTGTTACACATAGTACTGTTACACATAGTACTGTTACACACATTACTGTTACACATAGTACCCCTACACATAACACTGTTACACATAGTACTGTTACACATAGTATCCTTACAACCATTACTGTTACACACATTACTGTTACACATAGTACTGTTACACACATTACTGTTACACATATTACTGTTACACACATTACTGTTACACACATTACTGTTACACACAGTACTGTTACACATAGTACTGTTACCCGCATTAGTGTTACACACATTACTGTTACACACAGTACTGTTACACATAGTACTGTTACCCGCATTAGTGTTACACACATTACTGTTACCCGCATTAGTGTTACACACATTACTGTTACACACAGTACTCTTACACATAGTATCCTTACACATAGTACTGTTACACATAGTACTGTTACACATAGTATCCTTACACCCATTACTGTTACACATAGTATCCTTACACAGATTACTGTTACACATAGTACTGTTACTTCTTCATGACTGAGCAGCTGCTCACAAGCCTGAGGTCAGGTACAATGCCACGCATCAGCTGGAGGATGTAAAAGTCCAGCACTGGACCCGGGAGTGATGTAAACTCCACCACTGGCCTCAACCAGACCTTCCAGTGCAGCACCAGTGCCTGACCTCACTAATGCTCTTTTGACTGAATGGACGCAGATTCCCACAAACACACTTCAGAATCTTGTGGAAAGTCTTTCCAGAACAGTGGAAGTTGTTTAGCAGTAGTTATCAGAGGAGGATTTAATGAAGTCTGTGTACATGAGACTTTTATATTTCTGAACAATCTTTTATATCATATCACTACACAGCGCTGAGGAGTTCCACCTACTTCACCAGGGATTATCTAAAACCTGTTTGGTGTAAACGTGATAGCAGATTGTGTGTGTTGTGTTTGTAGGACACTGTTTGTGTTCCTGGTGTTCGAGAGTGTCTCTGTGAATAATGCTGAATCTCACCTGGTCGTGTTACCTGCTGTCTGTGAAGGTGACTGACCTCCATTATTGAAGAGCTGGAATAAATAACCCACTTCAGCACAAACCTTCCCCGAAACCGTTTCTTACTGAACCGCAGTGACCTTCAGAGGAGCCTCAACATCTGCGCACGGAGCTCCATGTTTATTAAAGCAGGACATTCATCATATTCAGCCACAGTAACTGAAACAAAGGCTGTTTGAGCAGAGGAGCTGATCTTTCTCCTAGTGTATCTCATATTTCTCTCTCTGAACCTAATCAGCCTGTTTCTGCTCATTTCACTGGTTTAACTCACCGTCACGACTTTCTTATTCTTATTAAATAATAGAACCTGCACTGGGCTTCAGATGATTCAGGAAGATGTGTATTTCTCCAGCACTCTGCTTCTGGTTTAATGAAGTATTACTCAGCATGTATTCATTCATGACTTTAATGGTGCTTTTGGTTTCACGTCTTTACAGATTCACAGTGTCTCCACACTTCAAATAGTATCCAGTGTTGTGGGTGATTGACAGTCTCGATCTGCTTATGATGAAGATGATGATGAAGCAAAATTCTGGAATGATTGTTTCTTAAAATAACAGCTGCAGAACGATTCTGATTCTCTGACTCTAACAGGAAGAACAGCGTCCACTCCGGGTACAGAACTCCTGCTGTAGTGCTGTGAGTACGAGACTCTGTACGAGACCCTCTCACCAGAACTGAGTAACACTATATGGCTCGACTTCAAAAACTCTGGATCTTCAAACTTATAAGAAGAAGCATGGACATCATGGCAGAGACTGAGAAGAGACAGAAGAAGATGCTGTATGGTGTTTCTGATAAACTGGCCAATGAGTATGTATGTGTGGCTATATTAACCTGTTGAATTCACATAAATCAGCTCAGACGTATGTGTGTGTTTTCGAAGATACTGTACACGAGGCGGTCAGTGAGAGCAGCAGCAGATCCTTTTATTCAGCAGCTGAACGTCCTTTAATGATGCATCTCCGTCTGTCTGCTCATTAACATTCACCCACCGACACATAAACCCGTCAAACCCTCAGTCGAGCCCACATGTTACTGATCTGACTCACACTGATCCTAACACCATCATACCGTACGCTCAGGATCTACATACACCATCAAACCGTACGCTCAGGATCTACATACACCATCAAACCGTACGCTCAGGATCTACATACACCATCATACCGTACGCTCAGGATCTACATACACCATCATACCGTACGCTCAGGATCTACATACACCATCATACCGTACGCTCAGGATCTCCTACATACACCATCATACCGTACGCTCAGGATCTACATACACCATCATACCGTACGCTCAGGATCTACATACACCATCATACCGTACGCTCAGGATCTACATACACCATCATACCGTACGCTCAGGATCTACATACACCATCATACCGTACGCTCAGGATCTACATACACCATCAAACCGTACGCTCAGGATCTACATACACCATCATACCGTACGCTCAGGATCTCCTACATACACCATCATACCGTACGCTCAGGATCTACATACACCATCATACCGTACGCTCAGGATCTACATACACCATCATACCGTACGCTCAGGATCTACATACACCATCATACCGTACGCTCAGGATCTCCTACATACACCATCATACCGTACGCTCAGGATCTCCTACATACACCATCATACCGTACGCTCAGGATCTACATACACCATCATACCGTACGCTCAGGATCTACATACACCATCATACCGTACGCTCAGGATCTACATACACCATCATACCGTACGCTCAGGATCTACATACACCATCATACCGTACGCTCAGGATCTACATACACCATCATACCGTACGCTCAGGATCTCCTACATACACCATCATACCGTACGCTCAGGATCTACATACACCATCAAACCGTACGCTCAGGATCTACATACACCATCATACCGTACGCTCAGGATCTACATACACCATCAAACCGTACGCTCAGGATCTACATACACCATCATACCGTACGCTCAGGATCTACATACACCATCATACCGTACGCTCAGGATCTACGTACACCATCATACCGTACGCTCAGGATCTACGTACACCATCATACCGTACGCTCAGGATCTACGTACACCATCATACAGTACGCTCAGGATCTACATACACCATCATACCGTACGCTCAGGATCTACATACACCATCATACCGTACGCTCAGGATCTCCTACATACACCATCATACCGTACGCTCAGGATCTACATACACCATCATACCGTACGCTCAGGATCTACATACACCATCATACCGTACGCTCAGGATCTACATACACCATCATACCGTACGCTCAGGATCTACATACACCATCATACCGTACGCTCAGGATCTACATACACCATCATACCGTACGCTCAGGATCTACGTACACCATCATACCGTACGCTCAGGATCTACGTACACCATCATACCGTACGCTCAGGATCTACGTACACCATCATACCGTACGCTCAGGATCTCCTACATACACCATCATACCGTACGCTCAGGATCTACGTACACCATCATACCGTACGCTCAGGATCTCCTACATACACCATCATACTGTACGCTCAGGATCTACGTACACCATCATACCGTACGCTCAGGATCTACATACACCATCATACCGTACGCTCAGGATCTACATACACCATCATACCGTACGCTCAGGATCTACATACACCATCATACCGTACGCTCAGGATCTACATACACCATCATACCGTACGCTCAGGATCTACATACACCATCATACCGTACGCTCAGGATCTACATACACCATCAAACCGTACGCTCAGGATCTACATACACCATCATACCGTACGCTCAGGATCTACATACACCATCATACCGTACGCTCAGGATCTACATACACCATCATACCATACGCTCAGGATCTACATACACCATCATACCGTACGCTCAGGATCTACATACACCATCAAACCGTACGCTCAAGATCTACATACACCATCATACCGTACGCTCAGGATCTACATACACCATCATACCGTACGCTCAGGATCTACGTACACCATCATACCGTACGCTCAGGATCTACATACACCATCATACCGTACGCTCAGGATCTCCTACATACACCATCATACCGTACGCTCAGGATCTACATACACCATCATACCGTACGCTCAGGATCTACGTACACCATCATACCGTACGCTCAGGATCTACGTACACCATCATACAGTACGCTCAGGATCTACATACACCATCATACCGTACGCTCAGGATCTACATACACCATCATACCGTACGCTCAGGATCTACATACACCATCAAACCGTACGCTCAGGATCTACATACACCATCATACCGTACGCTCAGGATCTACATACACCATCAATACCGTACGCTCAGGATCTACATACACCATCAAACCGTACGCTCAGGATCTACATACACCATCATACCGTACGCTCAGGATCTACATACACCATCATACCGTACGCTCAGGATCTACATACACCATCATACCGTACGCTCAGGATCTACGTACACCATCAAACCGTACGCTCAGGAATCTACATACACCATCATACCGTACGCTCAGGATCTACATACACCATCATACCGTACGCTCAGGATCTACATACACCATCATACCGTACGCTCAGGATCTACATACACCATCAAACCGTACGCTCAGGATCTACGTACACCATCATACCGTACGCTCAGGATCTACGTACACCATCATACCGTACGCTCAGGATCTACATACACCATCATACCGTACGCTCAGGACTCTACATACACCATCATACCGTACGCTCAGGATCTACATACACCATCAAACCGTACGCTCAGGATCTACATACACCATCAAACCGTACGCTCAGGATCTACATACACCATCAAACCGTACGCTCAGGATCTACATACACCATCATACCGTACGCTCAGGATCTACATACACCATCAAACCGTACGCTCAGGATCTACATACACCATCATACCGTACGCTCAGGATCTACATACACCATCAAACCGTACGCTCAGGATCTACATACACCATCATACCGTACGCTCAGGATCTACATACACCATCAAACCGTACGCTCAGGATCTACATACACCATCATAGCGTACGCTCAGGATCTACATACACCATCATACCGTACGCTCAGGATCTACGTACACCATCATACCGTACGCTCAGGATCTCCTACATACACCATCATACCGTACGCTCAGGATCTACATACACCATCATACCGTACGCTCAGGATCTACGTACACCATCATACCGTACGCTCAGGATCTCCTACATACACCATCATACCGTACGCTCAGGATCTACATACACCCATCATACCGTACGCTCAGGATCTACGTACACCATCATACCGTACGCTCAGGATCTCCTACATACACCATCATTACCGTACGCTCAGGATCTACATACACCATCATACCGTACGCTCAGGATCTACATTCACCATCAAACCGTACGCTCAGGAATCTACATACACCATCATACCGTACGCTCAGGATCTACATACACCATCATACCGTACGCTCAGGATCTACATACACCATCATACCGTACGCTCAGGATCTACGTACACCATCATACGTACGCTCAGGATCTACGTACACCATCATACGTTACGCTCAGGATCTACGTACACCATCATACAGTACGCTCAGGATCTACATACACCATCATACCGTACGCTCAGGATCTCCTACATACACCATCATACCGTACGCTCAGGATCTACATACACCATCATACCGTACGCTCAGGACTCTACATACACCATCATACCGTACGCTCAGGATCTACATACACCCATCATACCGTACGCTCAGGATCTCCTACATACACCATCATACCGTACGCTCAGGATCTACATACACCATCAGACCGTACGCTCAGGATCTACGTACACCATCATACCGTACGCTCAGGATCTACGTACACCATCATACCGTACGCTCAGGATCTACGTACACCATCATACCCGTACGCTCAGGATCTACATACACCATCATACCGTACGCCTCAGGATCTACGTACACCATCATACCGTACGCTCAGGATCTACATACACCATCATACGTACGCTCAGGATCTACATACACCATCATACCGTACGCTCAGGATCTACATACACCATCATACCGTACGCTCAGGATCTACGTACACCATCATACCGCACGCTCAGGATCTACATACACCATCATACCGTACGCTCAGGATCTACATACACCATCATACCGTACGCTCAGGATCTACATACACCATCATACCGTACGCTCAGGATCTACATACACCATCATACCGTACGCTCAGGATCTACATACACCATCAAACCGTACGCTCAGGATCTACATACACCATCATAACGTACGCTCAGGATCTACATACACCATCATACCGTACGCTCAGGATCTACATACACCATCATACCGTACGCTCAGGATCTACATACACCATCATACCGTACGCTCAGGATCTCCTACATACACCATCATACCGTACGCTCAGGATCTACATACACCATCATACCGTACGCTCAGGATCTACATACACCATCATACCGTACGCTCAGGATCTACATACACCATCATACCGTACGCTCAGGATCTACATACACCATCATACCGTACGCTCAGGATCTACATACACCATCATACCGTACGCTCAGGATCTACATACACCATCATACCGTACGCTCAGGATCTACATACACCATCATACCGTACGCTCAGGATCTACGTACACCATCATACAGTACGCTCAGGATCTACGTACACCATCATACCGTACGCTCAGGATCTACATACACCATCATACCGTACGCTCAGGATCTACATACACCATCATACCGTACGCTCAGGATCTACATACACCATCATACCGTACGCTCAGGATCTACATACACCATCATACCGTACGCTCCGGGATCTACATACACCATCATACCGTACGCTCAGGATCTCCTACATACACCATCATACCGTACGCTCAGGATCTACATACACCATCATACCCGTACGCTCAGGATCTACATACACCATCATACCGTACGCTCAGGATCTACATACACCATCATACCGTACGACTCAGGAATCTACGTACACCATCATACCGTACGCTCAGGATCTACATACACCATCATACCGTACGCTCAGGATCTCCTACATACACCATCATACCGTACGCTCAGGATCTACATACACCATCAAACCGTACGCTCAGGATCTACATACACCATCATACCGTACGCTCAGGATCTACATACACCATCATACCGTACGCTCAGGATCTACATACACCATCATACTTCTTACAGTCTCAGCGTCTCTTCACAGTTTCAGCGTCTCTATACAGTTTCAGTGTCTCTATACGGTCTTAGCGTCTCTATACAGTTTCAGCGTCTCTACACAGTTTCAGTGTCTCTATATGGTCTTAGCGTCTCTATAGAGTCTCAGCGTCTCTATACAGTTTCAGCGTCTCTACACAGTTTCAGCGTCTCTATACGGTCTTAGCGTCTCTATACAGTTTCAGCGTCTCTATACAGTTTTAGCGTCTCTACAAAGTTTCAGCGTCTCTTTACAGTCTCAGCGTCTCTTTACAGTCTCAGCGTCTCTATACAGTTTTAGCGTCTCTACACAGTTTCAGCGTCTCTACACAGTTTCAGCGTCTCTATATGGTCTCAGCGTCTCTATAGAGTCTCAGCGTCTCTATACAGTCTCAGCGTCTCTTTACGGTCTCAGCGTCTCTATACCGTTTCAGCGTCTCTACAGTTTTACCGTCTCTATACAGTCTCAGCGTCTCAATAGAGTCTCAGCGCCTCTATACAGTTTCAGCGTCTCTTTACAGTTTCAGCGTTTCTTCAATCTCAGCGTCTCTATACAGTTTCAGCGTCTCTATACAGTTTCAGCGTCTCTATACGGTCTTAGCGTCTCTATACAGTTTCAGCGTCTCTATACAGTTTCAGCGTCTCTATACGGTCTCAGCGTCTCTATACAGTTTCAGCGTCTCTATACAGTTTCAGCGTCTCTATACGGTCTTAGCGTCTCTATACAGTTTCAGCGTCTCTATACAGTTTCAGCGTCTCTATACGGTCTCAGCGTCTCTATACAGTTTCAGCGTCTCTATACAGTTTCAGCGTCTCTATACAGTTTCAGCGTCTCTATACAGTTTCAGCGTCTCTATACGGTCTCAGCGTCTCTATACAGTTTCAGAGTGGCTGAGACTGTGAGGAGACGATGAGAGTGTATAGAGTTGCTGAGAGTGTGAGGAGACGCTGAGAGTGTGAGGAGACGCTGAGAGTGTATAGAGTTGCTGAGAGTGTGAGGAGACGCTGAGAGTGTGAGGAGACGCTGAGAGTGTATAGAGTTGCTGAGAGTGTATAGAGTTGCTGAGAGTGTGAGGAGACGCTGAGAGTTTGAGGAGACGCTGAGAGTGTGAAGTGACGCTGAGAGTGTGAAGTGATGCTGAGAGTTTGAGGAGACGCTGAGAGTGTGAAGTGACGCTGAGAGTGTGAGGAGACGCTGAGAGTGTATAGAGTTGCTGAGAGTGTGAGGAGACGCTGAGAGTGTGAGGAGACGCTGAGAGTTGCTGAGAGTGTGAGGAGACGCTGAGAGTGTATAGAGTTGCTGAGAGTGTATAGAGTTGCTGAGAGTGTGAGGAGACGCTGAGAGTGTATAGAGTGGCTGAGAGTGTGAGGAGACGCTGAGAGTGTGAGGAGACGCTGAGATTGTGAGGAGACGCTGAGATTGTGAGGAGACGCTGAGAGTGTGAAGTGACGTTGAGAGTGTGAGGAGACGCTGAGAGTGTGAGGAGACGCTGAGAGTGTATAGAGTTGCTGAGAGTGTGAGGAGACGCTGAGAGTGTGAGGAGATGCTGAGAGTGTGAGGAGACGCTGAGAGTGTATAGAGTTGCTGAGAGTGTGAAGTGACGCTGAGAGTGTGAGGAGACGCTGAGAGTGTGAGGAGACGCTGAGAGTGTGAGGAGACGCTGAGAGTGTATAGAGTTGCTGAGAGTGTATAGAGTTGCTGAGAGTGTGAGGAGACGCTGAGGGTGTGAGGAGACGCTGAGGGTGTGTGGAGACGCTGAGGGTGTGAGGAGACGCTGAGAGTGTGAGGAGACGCTGAGAGTGTGAAGTGACGCTGAGAGTGTGAGGAGACGCTGAGAGTGTGAGGAGACACTGAGAGTGTGAAGTGACGCTGAGAGTGTGAGGAGACGCTGAGAGTGTGAGGAGACGCTGAGAGTGTCAGGAGACGCTGAGAGTGTGAAGTGACGCTGAGAGTGTGAGGAGAAGCTGAGAGTGTGAGGAGACGCTGAGGGTGTGAGGAGACGCTGAGGGTGTGTGGAGACGCTGAGGGTGTGAGGAGACGCTGAGAGTGTGAGGAGACGCTGAGAGTGTGAAGTGACGCTGAGAGTGTATAGAGTTGCTGAGAGTGTACAGAGTTGCTGAGAGCGTGAGGAGACGCTGAGAGTGTGAAGTGACGCTGAGAGTGTATAGAGTTGCTGAGAGTGTGAGGAGACGCTGAGAGTGTGAAGTGACGCTGAGAGTGTGAGGAGACGCTGGGAGTGTGAAGTGACGCTGAGAGTGTATAGAGTTGCTGAGAGTGTACAGAGTTGCTGAGAGCGTGAGGAGACGCTGAGAGTGTGAAGTGACGCTGAGAGTGTGAAGTGACGCTGAGAGTGTGAAGTGACGCTGAGAGTGTATAGAGTTGCTGAGAGTGTGAGGAGACGCTGAGAGTGTGAGGAGACGCTGGGAGTGTGAAGTGACGCTGAGAGTGTGAAGTGACGCTGAGAGTGTATAGAGTTGCTGAGAGTGTGAGGAGACGCTGAGAGTGTGAAGTGACGCTGAGAGTGTGAAGTGACGCTGAGAGTGTATAGAGTTGCTGAGAGTGTGAGGAGACGCTGGGAGTGTGAAGTGACGCTGAGAGTGTGAAGTGACGCTGAGAGTGTATAGAGTTGCTGAGAGTGTGAGGAGACGCTGAGAGTGTGAAGTGACGCTGAGAGTGTGAGGAGACGCTGAGAGTGTGAAGTGACGCTGAGAGTGTATAGAGTTGCTGAGAGTGTGAAGTGACGCTGAGAGTGTATAGAGTTGCTGAGAGTGTACAGAGTTGCTGAGAGCGTGAGGAGACGCTGAGAGTGTGAAGTGACGCTGAGAGTGTGAGGAGACGCTGAGAGTGTGAAGTGACGCTGAGAGTGTGAAGTGACGCTGAGAGTGTGAAGTGACGCTGAGAGTGTATAGAGTTGCTGAGAGTGTGAGGAGACGCTGAGAGTGTGAAGTGACGCTGAGAGTGTGAAGTGACGCTGAGAGTGTATAGAGTTGCTGAGAGTGTGAGGAGACGCTGAGAGTGTGAAGTGACGCTGAGAGTGTGAAGTGACGCTGAGAGTGTATAGAGTTGCTGAGAGTGTGAGGAGACGCTGAGAGTGTGAGGAGACGCTGGGAGTGTGAAGTGACGCTGAGAGTGTGAAGTGATGCTGAGAGTGTATAGAGTTGCTGAGAGTGTGAGGAGACGCTGAGAGTGTGAGGAGATGCTGGGAGTGTGAAGTGACGCTGAGAGTGTGAAGTGACGCTGAGAGTGTATAGAGTTGCTGAGAGTGTGAGGAGACGCTGGGAGTGTGAAGTGACGCTGAGAGTGTGAAGTGACGCTGAGAGTGTATAGAGTTGCTGAGAGTGTGAGGAGACGCTGAGAGTGTGAAGTGACGCTGAGAGTGTATAGAGTTGCTGAGAGTGTGAGGAGACGCTGAGAGTGTGAAGTGACGCTGAGAGTGTATAGAGTTGCTGAGAGTGTGAGGAGACGCTGAGAGTGTGAAGTGACGCTGAGAGTGTGAAGTGACGCTGAGAGTGTGAGGAGACGCTGAGAGTGTGAAGTGACGCTGAGAGTGTATAGAGTTGCTGAGAGTGTGAGGAGACGCTGAGAGTGTGAAGTGACGCTGAGAGTGTGAGGAGACGCTGGGAGTGTGAAGTGACGCTGAGAGTGTGAGGAGACGCTGAGAGTGTGAAGTGACGCTGAGAGTGTATAGAGTTGCTGAGAGTGTGAGGAGACGCTGAGAGTGTGAGGAGACGCTGGGAGTGTGAAGTGACGCTGAGAGTGTGAAGTGACGCTGAGAGTGTATAGAGTTGCTGAGAGTGTGGGAGACGCTGGGAGTGTGAAGTGACGCTGAGAGTGTGAAGTGACGCTGAGAGTGTATAGAGTTGCTGAGAGTGTGAGGAGACGCTGAGAGTGTGAAGTGACGCTGAGAGTGTATAGAGTTGCTGAGAGTGTGAGGAGACGCTGAGAGTGTGAAGTGACGCTGAGAGTGTATAGAGTTGCTGAGAGTGTGAGGAGACGCTGAGAGTGTGAGGAGACGCTGAGAGTGTGAAGTGACGCTGAGAGTGTATAGAGTTGCTGAGAGTGTGAGGAGACGCTGGGAGTGTGAAGTGACGCTGAGAGTGTGAGGAGACGCTGAGAGTGTGAGGAGACGCTGGGAGTGTGAAGTGACGCTGAGAGTGTATAGAGTTGCTGAGAGTGTGAGGAGACGCTGAGAGTGTGAAGTGACGCAGTGAGCTGGAAATGCGGGATTTGCGGATCGTCATTCTGAGTTTTTCCTCTTGAACGCAGCTCAACGCTTCATGTGACGTCACGGACCCTCAGTCAGCGGTTTAAACACAGACGGACAGACGGAGCCGCCGCCGCGCGGAGCAGCAGTGCAGTGAGATTTCGACCGAGTGGGTGAGTTTAGGAGTTTAGTTTCCGGTTCTGTTCTGAGTGTGTGTTGTGTGTGTGTTGTGTGTGTGTTGTGTGTTGTGTGTGTGTTGTGTGTGTGTGGTGTGTGTGTGGTGTGTGTCGGTATTTACGGTAATGTTTACTGCAGACGGTGTATGGAGTGAACTTTAGCGCGTGCTGTCGTCTCTATATGTATTTAAAGTTAGTTCAAAGTGAATCGAGTTGTTTTCGCGCAGGAGACACAGAAACACGAGCTGCTAACTGACCGCCGGGATCTTATTCAGGCCTGTAGCGGTTTTCTGTTTCCCACCCGTATTGGGGAGAGTGAGCTCCCGCCCCCGCGCTGAGATTGCGTCACAAGCACCGCCCACCCGCTTTCTGATTGACTGGTAGTGCATTCTCTCAGGACTGCAAGCCAATCCTAGCTCAGGGGGGGGGCGGGGTTATCGAAAAACGGGTGGGAAACAAAACCGCGCCTACAGGCTGGACTGTCTAATGAAATCTGGACTTTGTACCTGTATAAAGTGGAGATACCTCCAGCTCGAGCACTGTCCCGCCCACAAACACACCTGAGCGGAGGTCTAAGCTCCTGCTAGCTCAGCGTTTCCACCCAGTCTGGAGTTCTGCCCCATGTTCTTCGTGTTTTTATCCAGTTTCAGATGAAATCTGTTCAATCTTCTTCTCCTGCAGCAGCAGCCATGTCTGTGAGGGACTCCAAGCCGAATCTCAGCTCCTCCCAGGCTGTCGAGATCACAGGACGACTGTTTGGGCTGACAGTGTCCAGCGTCCGACCGCTGCCCAGTTACGATGACCAGAACTTCCATGTGGTGTCCTCAGAAGGTGGACAATACGTGCTGAAGGTCATGAACTCTGCAGACAGTCAGAACCTCACGCTGATGGAGGTCCAAACCCTCACCATGAACTTCTTACGGCAGAAAGGACTACCTGCTCAGACTGCTGTCCCCATGGTGACCGGTCAGCTGATGAGTTTGGAGGAAATTGGTAGGACATAATTTATTTTAATAGTAAATAATTAAAGGGGAACTCCACAAATTTTTCAAAATTCCTGTGTAATTACATGTTTAAGAATGTAGTTCAGTGTGTGTCTAGATACAGTCAGAACTGTTCACAGTGGTTCTAGATTCAGTTAGAACTGTTCACAGTGGAGGTGAATGGAACCAGACCTCCACCTCTAGAAGCTCCTCACAGAAAGTTCTTACAGTAGATGTTATAAATACACTGTCTGATTCTGAGACGCTGTTTATGATAGTTTAGAGAAGATCTCAGTCTTAAACTCCATTCATGGTGGAGGGATACATGCAGGACGCTGTGAGGTTCAAATAGTCCCCAAAGAAAACCTAGTATTTTCAGATCTTCCACATTTTACCATCAACATCCAGATAAACTCAGAAGACACGTGTAGCTCCACTGGTGTAGCTTTACTGGTGTATGTTCACTGGTGTAGCTTCACTGGTGTACGCTCACTGGTGTAGCTTCACTGGTGTACGCTCACTGGTGTACGCTCTCTGGTGTAGCTTCACTGGTGTAGCTTCACTGGTGTAGGTTCTCTGGTGTAGGTTCTCTGGTGTAGGTTCTCTGGTGTAGGTTCTCTGGTGTAGCTTCACTGGTGTAGCTTCACTGGTGTAGGTTCTGTGGTGTAGGTTCTGTGGTGTAGGTTCTCTGGTGTAGGTTCACTGGTGTAGGTTTACTGGTGTACGTTCACTGGTGTAGGTTCACTGGTGTAGGTTCTCTGGTGTAGGTTCACTGGTGTAGGTTCTCTGGTGTAGGTTCACTGGTGTATGTTCACTGGTGTATGTTCACTGGTGTAGGTTCACTGGTGTAGGTTCTCTGGTGTAGGTTCACTGGTGTAGGTTCTCTGGTGTAGGTTCTCTGGTGTAGGTTCACTGGTGTACATTCACTGGATGAAGTTCTCTGGTGTAGGTTCTCTGGTGTAGGTTCACTGTTGTAGGTTCTCTGGTGTAGCTTCATTGGTGTAGCCTTACTGGTGTAGGTTCACTGGTGTAGCTTTACTGGTGTAGGTTCACTGGCGCAGGTTCGTTGGTGTACGTTCACTGGTATAGGTTCACTGGTGTAGGTTCTCTGGTGTAGGTTCACTGTTGTAGGTTCTCTGGTGTAGCTTCATTGGTGTAGCCTTACTGGTGTAGGTTTACTGGTGTAGGTTCACTGGCGTAGCTTCGCTGGCGCAGGTTCGCTGGTGTGCGTTCACTGGTATAGGTTCACTGGTGTACGCTCACTGGTGTAGGTTCTCTGGTGTAGGTTCACTGGTGTAGGTTCTCTGGTGTACGCTCATTGGTGTAGGTTCTCTGGTGTAGGTTCACTGGTGTAGGTTCACTGGTGTAGGTTTACTGGTGTAGGTTTACTGGTGTAGGTTCTCTGGTGTAGCTTCACTGGTGTAGGTTCACTGGTGTACGTTCACTGGTGTACGCTCACTGGTGTAGGTTCTCTGGTGTATGTTCACTGGTGTAGGTTCTCTGGTGTACGTTCTCTGGTGTAGCTTCTCTGGTGTACGTTCTCTGGTGTAGGTTCTCTGGTGTAGGTTCTCTGGTGTAGGTTCTCTGGTGTAGGTTCACTGGTGTAGGTTCTCTGGTGTAGGTTCTCTGGTGTAGGTTCTCTGGTGTACGTTCACTGGTGTACGTTCACTGGTGTAGGTTCACTGGTGTAGGTTCACTGCTGTACATTCACTGGATGAAGTTCTCTGGTGTAGGTTCACTGGTGTAGCTTCGCTGGTGCAGGTTCGCTGGTGTATGTTCACTGCTGTACATTCACTGGATGAAGTTCTCTGGTGTAGGTTCACTGGTGTACGTTCACTGGTGTAGGTTCACTGGTGTATGTTCACTGCTGTACATTCACTGGATGAAGTTCTCTGGTGTAGGTTCACTGGTGTACGTTCACTGGTGTAGGTTCACTGGTGTATGTTCACTGCTGTACATTCACTGGATGAAGTTCTCTGGTGTAGGTTCACTGGTGTAGCTTCGCTGGTGTAGGTTCTCTGGTATAGGTTCTCTGGTGTAGCTTTACTGGTGTAGGTTCACTGGCATAGCTTCGCTGGTGTACGTTCGTTGGTGTACGTTCACTGGTGTAGGTTCACTGGTGTAGGTTCACTGGTGTAGGTTCACTGTTGTAGGATCTCTGGTGTAGCTTCATTGGTGTAGCCTTACTGGTGTAGGTTCTCTGGTGTAGCTTTACTGGTGTAGGTTCACTGGCGTAGCTTCGCTGGCGTAGGTTCGCTGGTGTAGGTTCACTGGTGTATGTTTACTGGTGTAGGTTCTCTGGTGTAGGTTCACTGGTGTAGGTTCTCTGGTGTAGCTTCATTGGTGTAGCCTTACTGGTGTAGCTTCACTGGTGTAGCTTTAATGGTGTAGCTTCACTGGTGAGGAGATGGTGTAAAGGTGACGAGATGGTGTAAAGGTGAGGAGATGGTGT
>CM038721.1:43555710-43563210 GCA_021613375.1 Megaleporinus macrocephalus | reverse complement strand
GCGTAGTTCTGCGTAGTTTAGTGTAGTTCAGCGTAGTTCAGCGTAGTTCTGCGTGGTTCTGCGTAGTTCAGTGTAGTTCTGTGTAGTTCTGCGTAGTTCTGCGTAGTTCAGTGTAGTTCTGTGTAGTTTTGTGTAGTTCAGTGTAGTTCTGCGTGGTTCTGCGTGGTTCTGCGTAGTTCTGCGTAGTTCTGTGTAGTTCTGCGTAGTTCAGCGTAGTTTAGCATAGTTCTGCGTAGTTCTGCGTAGTTCTGCGTAGTTCAGTGTAGTTCAGCGTAGTTTAGCGTAGTTCTGCGTAGTTCTGCGTAGTTTAGCGTAGTTCTGTGTAGTTCTGTGTAGTTCTGTGTAGTTTAGTGTAGTTCAGCGTAGTTCAGTGTAGTTCAGCGTAGTTCTGCGTAGTTCTGCGTAGTTTAGTGTAGTTCAGCGTAGTTCAGCGTAGTTCTGCGTGGTTCTGCGTAGTTCAGTGTAGTTCTGTGTAGTTCTGCGTAGTTCTGCGTAGTTCAGTGTAGTTCTGTGTAGTTTTGTGTAGTTCAGTGTAGTTCTGCGTGGTTCTGCGTGGTTCTGCGTAGTTCTGCGTAGTTCAGCGTAGTTCAGCGTAGTTCTGCGTAGTTCTGCGTAGTTCTGCGTAGTTCTGCGTAGTTCAGTGAAGTTCTATGTAGTTCTGTGTAGTTCTTTGATATGTAAACACAGACATTCAGAGTGTTCTAGTGTGAACGTAGTTTAGCGTAGTTCTGTGTAGTTCTGTGTAGTTCTGTGTAGTTCAGCGTAGTTCAGCGTAGTTCTGCGTAGTTCTGCGTAGTTTAGTGTAGTTCAGCGTAGTTCTGCGTAGTTCTGCGTAGTTCTGCGTAGTTCAGTGTAGTTCAGCGTAGTTTAGCGTAGTTCAGCGTAGTTCTGCGTTGTTCTGCGTAGTTTAGCGTAGTTCTGTGTAGTTCTGTGTAGTTCTGTGTAGTTTAGTGTAGTTCAGCGTAGTTCAGCGTAGTTCAGCGTAGTTCAGCGTAGTTCTGCGTAGTTCTGCGTAGTTTAGTGTAGTTCAGCGTAGTTCAGCGTAGTTCTGCGTGGTTCTGCGTAGTTCAGTGTAGTTCTGTGTAGTTCTGCGTAGTTCTGCGTAGTTCAGTGTAGTTCTGTGTAGTTTTGTGTAGTTCAGTGTAGTTCTGCGTGGTTCTGCGTGGTTCTGCGTGGTTCTGCGTAGTTCTGCGTAGTTCTGCGTAGTTCAGCGTAGTTCAGCGTAGTTCCGCGTAGTTCAGCGTAGTTCTGCGTAGTTCTGCGTAGTTCTGCGTAGTTCTGCGTAGTTCAGTGAAGTTCTATGTAGTTCTGTGTAGTTCTTTGATATGTAAACACAGACATTCAGAGTGTTCTAGTGTGAAACGGTTCAGGTGGTGTTTACAGTGATGGTGTTTACAGTGGAGGTAATGGTGTTTATAGTGGTGTTGATTTTTGTTTATGAAAACAAATGGTGGAATTCCCTATTGAAGGACAGTGTTTTATCTGTTGTGTATGTGTTTACTGGTTGTTGTTTGTTGTGTTTGTGTTTACTGGTTGTTGTTTGTTGTGTTTGTGTTTACTGGTTGTGGTTTGTTGTGTATATGTTTACTGGTTGTTGTTTGTTGTGTTTGTGTTTACTGGTTGTTGGTTGTTGTGTATGTGTTTACTGCTTATTGGTTGTGTATGTGTTTACTGGTTGTTTGTTGTGTATGTGTTTACTGGTTATTGGTTGTTGTGTATGTGTTTACTGGTTGTTGGTTGTTGTGTATGTGTTTACTGTTTGTTGTGTATGTGTTTACTGGTTGTTGGTTGTTGTGTATGTGTTTACTGGTTGTTTGTTGTGTTTGTGTTTACTGGTTGTTTGTTGTGTTTGTGTTTACTGGTTGTTGTTTGTTGTGTATGTGTTTACTGGTTGTTGGTTGTTGTGTTTGTGTTTACTGGTTGTTGTTTGTTGTGTTTACTGGTTGTTGGTTGTTGTGTATGTGTTTACTGGTTGTTGTGTATGTGTTTACTGGTTGTTGGTTGTTGTGTATGTGTTTACTGGTTGTTGTTTGTTGTCTTTGTGTTTACTGGTTGTTGGTTGTTGTGTATGTGTTTACTGGTTGTTGGTTGTTGTGTTTGTGTTTACTGGTTGTTGGTTGTTGTGTATGTGTTTACTGTTTGTTGTGTATGTGTTTACTGGTTGTTGTTTGTTGTGTATGTGTTTACTGGTTGGTTGTTGTGTATGTGTTTACTTGTTGTTGGTTCTGTATGTGTTTACTGGTTGTTGGTTGTTGTGTATGTGTTTACTGGTTGTTGGTTGTTGTGTTTGTGTTTACTGGTTGTTGTTTGTTGTGTATGTGTTTACTGGTTGTTGGTTGTTGTGTATGTGTTTACTGGTTGTTGGTTGTTGTGTATGTGTTTACTGGTTGTTGGTTGTTGTGTATGTGTTTACTGGTTGTTTGTTGTGTTTGTGTTTACTGGTTGTTGTTTGTTGTGTTTGTGTTTACTGGTTGGTTGTTGTGTATGTGTTTACTGGTTGGTTGTTGTGTTTGTGTTTACTGGTTGTTGTGTATGTGTTTACTGGTTGTTGTGTATGTGTTTACTGGTTGTTGGTTCTGTATGTGTTTACTGGTTGTTGGTTCTGTATGTGTTTACTGGTTGTTGGTTGTTGTATATGTGTTTACTGGTTGTTTGTTGTGTTTGTGTTTACTGGTTGTTGGTTGTTGTGTTTGTGTTTACTGGTTGTTGTTGTGTTTGTGTTTACTGGTTGTTGGTTGTGTATGTGTTTACTGGTTGTTTGTTGTGTTTGTGTTTACTACTTGTTGTTTGTTGTGTATGTGTTTACTGGTTGTTTGTTGTGTTTGTGTTTACTGGTTGTTGTTTGTTGTGTATGTGTTTACTGGTTGTTTGTTGTGTATGTGTTTACTGGTTGTTTGTTGTGTATGTGTTTACTGGTTGTTTGTTGTATATGTGTTTACTGGTTGTTGTTTGTTGTGTATGTGTTTACTGGTTGTTGTTTGTTGTGTATGTGTTTACTGGTTGTTGTTTGTTGTGTATGTGTTTACTGGTTGTTTGTTGTGTATGTGTTTATTGGTTGTTGTTTGTTGTGTATGTGTTTACTGGTTGTTTGTTGTGTATGTGTTTACTGGTTGTTGTTTGTAGTGTATGTGTTTACTGGTTGTTTGTTGTGTATGTGTTTATTGGTTGTTTGTTGTGTATGTTTTTACTGGTTGTTGTTTGTTGTGTATGTGTTTACTGGTTGGTTGTTGTGTATGTGTTTACTGGTTGTTGGTTGTTGTGTATGTGTTTACTGGTTGGTTGTTGTGTTTGTGTTTACTGGTTGTTGGTTGTTGTGTATGTGTTTGCTGGTTGTTGTTTGTTGTGTATGTGTTTACTGGTTGGTTGTTGTGTATGTGTTTACTGGTTGTTGGTTGTTGTGTATGTGTTTACTGGTTGGTTGTTGTGTTTGTGTTTACTGGTTGTTGGTTGTTGTGTATGTGTTTGCTGGTTGTTGTTTGTTGTGTATGTGTTTACTGGTTGTTGGTTGTTGTGTTTGTGTTTACTGGTTGTTGGTTGTTGTGTATGTGTTTGCTGGTTGTTGTTTGTTGTGTATGTGTTTACTGGTTGTTGGTTGTTGTGTATGTGTTTACTGGTTGTTGGTTGTTGTGTATGTGTTTACTGGTTGGTTGTTGTGTATGTGTTTACTGGTTGTTGTGTATGTGTTTACTGGTTGTTTGTTGTGTATGTGTTTACTGGTTGTTTGTTGTATATGTGTTTACTGGTTGTTGTTTGTTGTGTATGTGTTTACTGGTTGTTGTTTGTTGTGTATGTGTTTACTGGTTGTTGTTTGTTGTGTATGTGTTTACTGGTTGTTTGTTGTGTATGTGTTTATTGGTTGTTTGTTGTGTATGTTTTTACTGGTTGTTGTTTGTTGTGTATGTGTTTACTGGTTGTTTGTTGTGTATGTGTTTACTGGTTGTTGTTTGTTGTGTATGTGTTTACTGGTTGTTTGTTGTGTATGTGTTTACTGGTTGTTGTTTGTTGTGTATGTGTTTACTGGTTGGTTGTTGTGTTTGTGTTTACTGGTTGTTGGTTGTTGTGTATGTGTTTGCTGGTTGTTGTTTGTTGTGTATGTGTTTACTGGTTGTTGGTTGTTGTGTATGTGTTTACTGGTTGTTGGTTGTTGTGTATGTGTTTACTGGTTGGTTGTTGTGTATGTGTTTACTGGTTGTTGTGTATGTGTTTACTGGTTGTTGGTTCTGTATGTGTTTACTGGTTGTTGGTTGTTGTGTATGTGTTTACTGGTTGTTTGTTGTGTTTGTGTTTACTGGTTGTTGGTTGTTGTGTTTGTGTTTACTGGTTGTTGTTTGTTGTGTATGTGTTTACTGGTTGTTTGTTGTGTTTGTGTTTACTGGTTGTTGTTTGTTGTGTTTGTGTTTACTGGTTGTTGTGTGATGTTCCTGCAGATGGAGCATCCTCACCTGAGTGTTCTTCAGAGAGAGAACTTCATCTGGAATTTGATGAGTGTTCCTCAGTTGGAGCGGTTCCTGGCTGTGCTGGATGGAGATCCGATGCAGGAGGTGGTGAAGAAGGTTATTGATCAGTATGGAAATGAGGTGGTGCCGAAGCTGAAGTTCTTCAGAGAATGTAAGAGTCCTTTAATCACAGTGACAGCCTGAACGAGTCGTTATGGAGGTTCAGAGAAAGTTCTGTTTTTCTGGTGATCTCTATGAACACAGCTCAGGTCTGAAGTTCAGCTGTGAACGTGTTTATAGATCCCGGCGAGTCGTACAGCTGGTATAGCTGTCTCTCTGATATAGAGAATATAGAACATGATGATTATATGGAATGAGCTGTTTAGAATCATGAGACGTGTTTTTTAGCCAAATGTCAACAAACAAACACACAAACACACATTTAACTATATACTATAATATCTTTAATAATAACGTGATATATCTCCACTTAAATCATATCATTTATATATAAGTTATAATACTCATATAAGCTGCTCAGGTTATATAATGTTTCAGCTTCTTCTCCGTGTATGTGGTCTGAATGCAGTGAAGGTGTAGAGTGCAGAGCAGTGAGATCTCCGCGAGCCGGACGAGACCCAGCACATCACCAGCCGCTGTGATTGTAATATATATTATAAATAACATTCTGAATTATTAATGTGACGGTCATGAGCTCACTCGGGAGACAGGAGCCGCCTCACTTCAAGCTTTTATTCATGCTCTTCTCTTGATAGCTACCACGTTAACCCTCTGTCGCTCACCTTGTGGTCACATGACGCAGCATGGCACCTCGGAATTGTACTGCTCAGATGGCTCATCAGCTACTCTGGTGGTAGAGCAGCTTCTCGTGGCTCTGGGACTGGCTGAAGGTGTCGCTGATTGCCGTCTTCTGTCTGGACCTCATACGATCTTGGTTCTGAAGACCTACTGTAGACTGTATGAGATGTTCTCTGACCTTTTTCAGCGTCAGGCACGTCGTTCAGGTCGTATCTCTGGAAGTGGTCGAGCAGAATGTCGTCTATTGCCTTTTGATCTCTCTATCTGACTTCAGCATCACAGGCAGGGTGGGTTTCTTTTCCAGCATTGGGATTGATGTGCGAATCCGGCAACCCATCATCTGCTGAGCTGGGATCAGCCCTGTAGTCCTAACTGTAGCTAAATGTGGATCCGACTGTTTCAGGATGTGTTCGGCATTTTTACTGCCCTCTCAGCACCACTCGACTGTAGGGTTAGGTTAGATTTGGATTAGGGTTAGGATTAGGTTAGGGTTAGGTTAGATTTGGATTAGGGTTAGGATTAGGTTAGTGTTAGGTTGGATTTGGATTAGGGTTAGGATTAGGTTAGATTTGGATTAGGGTTAGGATTAGGTTAGTGTTAGGTTAGATTGGGATTAGGGTTAGGTTAGATTGGGATTAGGGTTAGGATTAGGTTAGGGTTAGGTTAGATTGGGATTAGGGTTAGGTTAGATTGGGATTAGGGTTAGGATTAGGTTAGGGTTAGGTTAGATTTGGATTAGGGTTAGGATTAGGTTAGGGTTAGGTTAGATTGGGATTAGGGTTAGGTTAGATTGGGATTAGGGATAGGATTAGGTTAGGGTTAGGATTAGGTTAGGGTTAGGATTAGGTTAGGGTTAGGTTTAGTGTGGTAGAAATTACAATGACTTCCCCCACAACGATCTTCTGACCACATGGTCTGATTAGGAAGATGAAGGAAGAGCACGGGCCGGCGCTTGTTAAGCATTACTACTGTACTTTAGGCTCTTCTAGCTTTAGAGAGTTCTACGTCCTAAATCAATAAACAGAAGAAGAAGAACCAACGGGTGAAACGAGGAGTGCGCCACTAGACTGAGCAGGACACCCTCAAGACCTAATCTGGCCTTTACTGTTCACCCATTTGATCTCCTTCACATCATATGTGTTGGAGAGTGGAAGGGTGTGATCTAAGGGTAGGGTTAGGTTTAAGGTAGTTAAGGTTTAGGTTTGGAGTCATGGTCAAGTTTTAGGGTTAGGTTAGATTGGGGTTGGGGTTAGGGTTAGGATTAGGTTAGATTGGGGTTGGGGTTAGGGTTAGGATTAGGTTAGATTGGGGTTGGGGTTAGAGTTAGGGTTAGGTTAGATTGGGGTTAGGGTTAGGTTAGATTGGGGTTGGGGTTAGGGTTAGGATTAGGTTAGATTGGGGTTGGGGTTAGGGTTAGGATTAGGTTAGATTGGGGTTGGGGTTAGAGTTAGGGTTAGGTTAGATTGGGGTTAGGGTTAGGATTAGGTTAGATTGGGGTTAGAGTTAGGGTTAGGTTAGATTGGGGTTGGGTTTAGGATTAGGTTAGATTGGGGCTGGGGTTAGAGTTAGGGTTAGGGTTAGATTTGGGTTGGGATTAGGGTTAGGTTAGATTGGGGTTGGGGTTAGGATTAGGTTAGATTGGGGTTGGGGTTAGGGTTAGGTTAGATTGGGGTTGGGGTTAGAGTTAGGGTTAGGGTTAGATTGGGGTTGGGATTAGAGTTAGGGTTAGGTTAGATTGGGGTTAGCGTTAGGGTTAGGTTAGATTGGGGTTAGGGTTAGGGTTAGATTGGGGTTGGGGTTAGAGTTATGGTTAGGTTAGATTGGGGTTAGGGTTAGGGTTAGATTGGGGTTGGGATTAGAGTTAGGGTTAGGTTAGATTGGGGTTAGGATTAGGGTTAGATTGGGTTTGGGGTTAGGGTTAGGGTTAGAGTTAGGGTTAGGTTAGATTGGGGTTAGGGTTAGGGTTAGATTGGGGTTAGGGTTAGGGTTAGATTGGGGTTAGGGCTAGGGTTAGGGTTAGGTAGAAATTACAATGACTTCCCCCACAACGATCTTCCGACCGCGTAGTTTGAATAGGAAGATCAAGGAAGAGCACGGGCCGGCGCTTGTTAAGCATTACTACCGTACGTTAGGCCCTTCTGCCTCTAGAGTGTTCTGTGTCCTAAGTCAATAAACAGAAGAAGAACCAACGGGTGAAACGAGGAGTGCGCCACTAGACTGAGCAGGACACCCTCAAGACCTAGCT
>CM038721.1:43543210-43550710 GCA_021613375.1 Megaleporinus macrocephalus | reverse complement strand
TCTACAGCAGTTTAGCTCCACCCATTCCATCTACAGCAGTTTAGCTCCACCCATTCAGTCTACAGCAGTTTAGCTCCACCCTTTCAGTCTACAGCAGTTTAGCTCCACCCTTTCAGTCTACAGCAGTTCAGCTCTACACATTCATTCTACAGCAGTTTAGCTCCACCCATTCAGTCTACAGCAGTTTAGCTCCACCCATTTAGTCTACAGCAGTTCAGCTCCACCCATTCAGTCTACTGCAGTTTAGCTCCGCCCATTCAGTCTACAGCAGTTTAGCTCCGCCCATTCCATCTACAGCAGTTTAGCTCCACCCATTCAGTCTACAGCTGTTTAGCTCCACCCATTCAGTCTACAGCAGTTTAGCTCCACACATTCAGTCTACAGCAGTTTAGCTTCACCCATTCAGTCTACAGCAGTTCAGCTCCACCCATTTAACCTACAGCAGTTTAGCTCCACCCATATAGCCTACAGCAATTTAGCTCCTCCCATTCAGTCTACAGCAGTTTAGCTCCCCCCATTTAGTCTACAGCAGTTCAGCTCCACCCATTCAGTCTACTGCAGTTTAGCTCCACACATTCAGTCTACAGCAGTTCAGCTCCACCCATTCAGTCTACAGCAGTTTAGCTCCACACATTCAGTCTACAGCAGTTTAGCTCCACCCATTCAGTCTACAGCAGTTCAGCTCCACCCATTTAACCTACAGCAGTTTAGCTCCACCCATTCAGCCTACAGCAGTTTAGGTCCACCCATCCAGTTTATAGCAGTTCAGCTCCGCCCATTCAGTCTACAGCTGTTTAGTTCCGTCCATTCAGCCTACAGCAGTTTGAACCAATTAGACTGCTATATGTAAATGAGCTTTGTTCTGATTGGCTGCTCCTCATCAGAAAGCTGTCTGGGCTGAAATACTCCTTATAACTTTGGCATGAGTGGGCGGGGCTACACTGCTGCAGGCTGAGTAGTAGCTGGGTGGTCCGTGTATGGGCTGTATGTACTGGACGGAGCTGTTCTCTGTGTTATTGGTTCTTTAATATGAAGAACGGTTCTGAGTTGGTTCCACGGCGCCGGTTTCCTCTCGAGGGTTAATAAAGTCACGTCTGCAGACGAGCTGCTGCGTTTCAATAGGCTGTAATATTCTATGCAGATGTGAGAACAGAGGCTGTAACAGGATGAGGTCATCAGGGGTCAGGGGTGGGATTCCTTTCCCTTTCTCAAACTCAGGAGAACATTATTCCTTAAAGCTGCAGACCTGCCAGGTAGCCTAGTGCTACCTCCACAGCTTCCCTTAAACCTCCTGGTGAACGTAGCTTCCTGTTCACCAACATCTCTTTTTTCAAATTTAAAAAAAAGGGTACTGCTATTTAAATATTCAAATTATTAATTAAATATAGAATTAATAACAGGAGACAGATTACAGATCTCTTCAGTTTAATTCAGAGTTTACAAAAACACAACAGCTTGTAGTCACTTGTTAATTATACACTAATGAAAACTAAGTTTTGTTTATTTAATTAATTTGTGTAGTGATGTTTACAGTGATGTCGTCACTAAGCAGCTTTACAGGAGTAAACAGTCACAGGACGTGTCCTCACTGAGCGAGCCAGAGCGACAGTGGTAAAGAAAACCCCCTCAGACTGGAGGAACCAAGACTCCTGTCCCCGTCCCTGTCCCTGTCCCCGTCCTCCTCTGATCAGTATTTACAGCTTATGAAGCCAAATACCAAAGAAAAGCGAACAGAGAAAACAGAGAGAGAACAGAGAAAAAAAATATATATATATACACAGCCAAAAACTCTCTCTCTCTCTCTCTCTCTCTCTCTCTCTCTCTCTCTCTCTCTGTCTCTCTCTCTCTCTCTCTCTCTCTCTGTCTCTCTCTCTCTCTCTCTCTATATATATATATATATATATATATATATATATATATATATATATATACACAGCCAAAAACTCTCTCTCTCTCTCTCTCTCTCTCTCTCTCTCTATATATATATATATATATATATATATATATACAGCCAAAAACTCTCTCTCTCTCTCTCTCTCTCTCTATATATATATATATATATATATATATATATATATATATATATACAGCCAAAAACTCACTCTCTCTCTCTCTCTCTATATATATATATATATATATATATATACAGCCAAAAATTCTCTCTCTCTCTCTCTCTCTCTCTCTCTCTATATATATATATATATATATACAGCCAAAACTCACTCTCTCTCTCTCTCTCTCTCTCTCTCTCTATCTCTCTCTCTCTCTATATATATATATATATATATATATATATATATATATATATATATATACAGCCAAAAACTCTCTCTCTCTCTCTCTCTCTCTCCTCTCTCTCTCTCTCTCTATATATATATATATATATATATATATATATATACACAGCCAAAAACTCTCTCTCTCTCTCTCTCTCTCTCTCTCTCTCTCTCTCTCTATATATATATATATATATATATATATATATATATATATATATATATATATATATATATATATATATATACAGCCAAAAACTCTCTCTCTCTCTCTCTCTCTCTCTCTCTCTCTCTCTCTCTCTCTCTCTCTATATATATATATATATATATATATATATATATATATATATATATATATATATATATATATATACACAGCCAAAAACTCTCTCTCTCTCTCTCTCTCTCTCTCTCTCTCTCTCTCTCTATATATATATATATATATATATATATATATATATATATATATATATATACACACAGCCAAAAACTCTCTTCTCTCTCTCTCTCTCTCTCTCTCTCTCTCTCTATATATATATATATATATATATATATATATATATATATATATATACAGCCAAAAACTCTCTCTCTCTCTCTCTCTCTCTCTATATATATATATATATATATATATATATTCCAATTTTTATTATTATAACTTCCATCTGTGTTGCAGTATTCAGTACTAGACCTGAACCACCTCATTAACGAATGAACTAACTGGAAGTGTTTCCTGGGGTCAGGGAGTGCTCTGCTCTGTGTTTGAATAGTATACGTTAGTTTTCTTTCTAACAGGCGTGTAGTTTCGGTTCAGCAGGTCTGCAGAGGTTTTTATCTGTGATCTAAAAGAAACAGTGATTGAACTTCAGTCTGAAGTCGTGTAGAGTGATCTGGTGTGAGAGGTCAGTGTTCTGATGTCTCTGCCGGTTTCAGGAGAAATAAGAGTTTATAAAATAAATCTGTAAAAAATCCAGACCTGAATGTCTTTGTGTTTTTTCTCCATTTCTGTCTTGAAAACTGTTATTGTGATCTACCCACTCAACCTGTTAAATCTGTAGACCAATCAGAGGCTGTTGATCTCTTGACTTGTCCACCAATCAGAGACCGTGTTCTGGATGAAACAGTGCCGCCGTGGGTAAAATAAAAGCGAGTCTGTGGTAGTGATGATAAGATGAAAGTCTCTGTAGTGACCACCAGACAATTCAGTATACTTCAGTATACACTTCAGTGTAGCAGCAGTAAACACCGAATCAGTGTCCTGTCTTTACAAACAACTTCTTAAACACTAGAAACCAGAAACCGTGTTGATCAGATCTGTAAACACTCTTATTACTTTAACAGGCAGCCAGTTAACTGACCTCTGACCTGACCTGAGAAAATGTTCTTCTGAGAAACAGAAGTTAAAGATGTAAATATACAGGCATGTACCGTCCCCAAAGTTCAGTCAGTACATAACTCCATTAAAATCATATCTTAAAAATTCATAAACAAACAACTCATCCCATAATTCAGCTGTAATCTTAAAACACAGCAACCACGAGAAACATGAAAAGGAGAGGAGTGAGGCTCAGTATGACGGTTTTGAGACCCTGTCTGGAGAATGAAGAGACCCTCTGGCTGTAGTATGAAGACACCCTGGTGGGAGAGTGAAGCATCCCTGGCTGGAGAATGAAGAGACCCTGGCTTCTAGTGTAAGGTAGATTTCTGTTAAGTTAAATATAAAAGCTTTTTAATTAAAACTAAATATTTTTTATTTTAAATTTCTTCTAACCACCATCTGAGAGCCAGTTCTGCTCCTGCAGCTGTTTCTGATGTGTTCGGTAGGGCAGTGCTCACCAATGCCTGGTGAAAAACTCCTGAGGCAGTAATTTAGTGTATTATATTATTATTGTTTATTATTTTATTATTTTATTGGACAGTATTAAGTCCATTAGGGTTGAATTGGTGGGTCCATTAGATTTGAGGGTGTTGATTCAGTGACTGGGGAAGAAGGGTTCTCCTTATTGAGTCTGGTTCCTCTTGATCTGAAGGAGTTTTTCTGCTACTGTTGCTCCTGGTGACGCTCACTGGGGGCTTGGAGTGGGATTTTCTATAAAGCTGCTTTGTAACAACATCTGTTATAAAAGACTGAGCAGTCAGGACTCTGAGATGATCTATTTTGTCCATTTGAAGATCTGATGTTTAGAAGACCTTTTCTTTTGTTGGAACTCTCCAGGTCCGTCTCAGGGTTTACGGTGGGGTTTATAATGTTCTTGAGCGAGTAGATTATCTGCAGATGGTTTAATGCAAATCAGATTTTCTGCATTTATAAAACCATTAACAGTTTTTGGTGAATTCACATTTCTTAGAATGAACAGCTGGTCTGAAATAGTTACTCGGTAACTAGTTATGATTATAGTTAAAGGTACTCTGTAGTCATCTAGAGTTAAAAACAAACTAAGACGTGTTGTAGCCCACGGTTCGTGAACTTAGCCTATTTGGAATCAAGTCCTATCAAATCTGTAAAAACAGGGCGTTTCCAGAAGAAAAAAAGTTTGTGGAGAGAAAGTTTTATCGGAGCCAAACCAGAAACTAGGCCTAAAACATCCTGAACCTGGTCCAACAGTAATAACAGCACTATCAGCGTTTGTATAGTAAATACTACGCGTGTAAAATCCTGCTGTAGAACATCAGACACTTTTAAACGAGAGAGAGAACAAACAGCGCCGAGCGACTTTAATAACTGAGTCACCCGTTACAAGGGTCCTGCGTGAGACTGTGGTGGGAGATGAGAGGCAGTATTCAGAGTGAGGGAGTGCTGTTTAGGTTTAGAAACATAGAGGAGTGAGGGTCAGTATGACTGTGGATTAGACACGTAGAGGAGTGAGGGTCAGTATGACTGTGGATTAGACACGTAGAGGAGTGAGGGTCAGTATGACTGTGGATTAGACACGTAGAGGAGTGAGGGTCAGTATGACTGTGGATTAGACACGTAGAGGAGTGAGGGTCAGTACGACTGTGGATTAGACACATAGAGGAGTGAGGGTCAGTATGACTGTGGATTAGACACATAGAGGAGTGAGGGTCAGTATGACTGTGGATTAGACACGTAGAGGAGTGAGGGTCAGTATGACTGTGGATTAGACACGTAGAGGAGTGAGGGTCAGTATGACTGTGGATTAGACACGTAGAGGAGTGAGGGTCAGTATGACTGTGGATTAGACACGTAGAGGAGTGAGGGTCAGTATGACTGGATTAGACACGTAGAGGAGTGAGGGTCAGTATGACTGTGGATTAGACACGTAGAGGAGTGAGGGTCAGTATGACTGTGGATTAGACACGTAGAGGAGTGAGGGTCAGTATGACTGTGGATTAGACACATAGAGGAGTGAGGGTCAGTATGACTGTGGATTAGACACGTAGAGGAGTGAGGGTCAGTATGACTGTGGATTAGACACATAAAGGAGTGAGGGTCAGTATGACTGTGGATTAGACACGTAGAGGAATGAGGGTCAGTATGACTGTGGATTAGACACGTAGAGGAGTGAGGGTCAGTATGACTGTGGATTAGACACATAGAGGAGTGAGGGTCAGTATGACTGTAGATTAGACACATGGAGGAGTGAGGGTCAGTATGACTGTGGATTAGACACGTAGAGGAGTGAGGGTCAGTATGACTGTGGATTAGACACATAGAGGAGTGAGGGTCAGTATGACTGTGGATTAGACACATAGAGGAGTGAGGGTCAGTATGACTGTGGATTAGACACGTAGAGGAGTGAGGGTCAGTACGACTGTGGATTAGAGTTTGAGGATCTGATCTGAGTGAGGTGTGGTTGGTTGTCTGTAGGCTAAGTGTAGGTCAGACCAACATTAAACTTGTGCTAGAGGTTCCAGAGGTTCTGCTGATGGAGCAGAGGTTCCGTCGAGGAACATGAATTTATCTGCCTTTTAATATAAATCTTGAAAAACTGCTGGACGAGTTAAAAACAAATAGAACATAAATCAGATTACAGAACACACTCAGAGTCTGAGTCACTAACTGAGGAGCACAAACATAACAGGACACTACACTGACCAATCATTCACTATTCACTACACTGACCAATCATTCACTATTCACTACACTGAACAATCATTCACCATTCACTACACTGAACACATCACTCATTCACCATTCACTACACTGAACACATCACTTATTCGCTATTCACTACACTGAACAATCATTCACTATTCACTACACTGAACAATCATTCACTATTCACTACACTGAACACATCACTCATACACTATTCACTACACTGAACACATCACTCATACACTATTCACTACACTGAACACATCACTTATTCACCATTCACTACACTGAACAATCATTCACTATTCACTACACTGAATACATCACTCATTCACTATTCACTACACTGAACACATCACTCATTCACTATTCACTACACTGAACAATCATTCACTATTCACTACACTGAACAATCATTCACTATTCACTACACTGAACACATCACTCATACATTATTCACTACACTGAACACATCACTTATTCACCATTCACTACACTGAACAATCATTCACTATTCACTACACTGAACACATCACTCATACACTATTCATTACACTGAACACATCACTCATTCACCATTCACTACACTGAACAATCATTCACTATTCACTACACTGAACACATCACTCATACACTATTCACTACACTGAACACATCACTCATTCACCATTCACTACACTGAACACCTCACTCATTGACTATTCACTACACTGCACCATCACTCACTCACTATTCACTATACAGAACCATCACTCATTCACTATTCACTACACTGAACCACCACTCATTCACTATTCACTAGACTGAACCATCACTCATTCACCATTCACTACACTGAACACATCACTCATTCACTATTCACTACACTAAACCACCACTCATTCACTATTCACTAGACTGAACCATCACTCATTCACCATTCACTACACTGAACACATCACTCATTCACCATTCACTACACTGAACACATCACCCATTCACTATTCACTACACTGAACACATCACTCATTGACTATTCACTACACTGCACCATCACTCATTCACTATTCACTACACAGAACCATTACTCATTCACTATTCACTAGACTGAACCATCACTCATTCACTATTTACTGCACCATCACTCATTCACTATTCACTACACTGCACCATAACTCATTCACT
>CM038721.1:43500710-43525710 GCA_021613375.1 Megaleporinus macrocephalus | reverse complement strand
CTGAGGGGTCTTTATTGTATGTACGTGTATATATAGTAGTGTAATGTAGTGTGTGTATATATAGAATGTATAGTATATAGTATGTATAGTGTATATACAGTATGTTCAGTATATATTATGTATAGTGTATATATAGTATGTATAGTGTACATATAGTATGTATAGTGTATATATAGTATGTATAGTGTATATAGTGTGTATAATATATGGTGTAAATACAGTATGTGCTGTATATAGTAAGTATAGTGTATATATAGAATGTATAGTATATATTATGTATAGTGTATATATAGTATGTATATTATATAGTGTAAATACAGTATGTGCAGTATATCGTATGTATAGTGTATATATAGCATGTATAGTGTATATACAGTATGTGCAGTATATAGTATGTATAGTGTATATACAGTATGTTCAGTATATATTATGTATAGTGTATATATAGTATGTATAGTGTACATATAGTATGTATAGTGTATATATAGTATGTATAGTGTATATAGTGTGTATAATATATGGTGTAAATACAGTATGTGCTGTATATAGTAAGTATAGTGTATATATAGAATGTATAGTATATATTATGTATAGTGTATATATAGTATGTATATTATATAGTGTAAATACAGTATGTGCAGTATATCGTATGTATAGTGTATATATAGCATGTATAGTGTATATACAGTATGTGCAGTATATAGTATGTATAGTGTATATACAGTATGTTCAATATATATTATGTATAGTGTATATATAGTATGTATAGTGTACATATAGTATGTATAGTGTATATATAGTATGTATAGTGTATATATAGAATGTATAGTGTGTATAGTATGTATAGTGTATATATAGTATGCATAGTATGTGTAGTGTATATACAGTATGTGCAGTATATTGTATATATAGTGTATATATAGTATGTATAGCATATATAGTATGTATAGTGTATATAGTATATATAGTATGTATAGTGTATATATAGTATGTGCAGTATATTGTATGTATAGTGTATATATAGAATGTATAGTGTGTATAGTATGTATAGTGTATATATAGTATGCATAGTATGTGTAGTGTATATACAGTATGTGCAGTATATTGTATATATAGTGTATATATAGTATGTATAGCATATATAGTATGTATAGTGTATATAGTATATATAGTATGTATAGTGTATATATAGTATGTGCAGTATATTGTATGTATAGTGTATATATAGTATGTTTAGTGTAAATAGTATGTATTGTGTATATATAGTATGTATAGTGTATATAATATAGATAGTATGTATAGTGTATATATAGTATGTATAGTGTATATACAGTATGTGCAGTATATAGTATGTATAGTGTTTATATAGTATGTATAGTATGTATAGTGTGTATACAGTATGTTCAGTATATAGTATGTATAGTGTATATATAGTATGTATAGTGTATATACAGTATGTGCAGTATATTGTATGTATAGTGTATATGTAGTATGTATAGTGTACATAGTATGTATTGTGTATATATAGTATGTATAGTATGTATATTGTATATACAGTATATTCAGTATATAGTATGTATAGTGAAAATGTATTATGTATAGTGTATATACAGTATGTGCAGTATATAGAATGTATAGAGTATATACTATGTATTGTGTATATATAGTATGTATAGTGTTTATATAGTATGTGTAGTATGTATACTGTGTATACAGTATGTTCACTATATAGTATGTATGGTGTATAGTTTGTATAGTGTATATAGTATATATAGTATGTATAGTGTATATACAGTATGTGCAGTATATTGTATGTATAGTGTATATGTAGTATGTATAGTGTATATATTATGTATTGTGTATATATAGTGTATATATTATGTATTGTGTATATATAGTATGTATAGTGTATATACAGTATGTGCAGTATATTGTATGTATAGTGTATATATAGTATGTATAGTGTATATTGTATGTATTGTGTATATATAGTATGTATAGTGTTTATATAGTATGTATAGTATGTATAGTGTAAATGTATTATGTATAGTGTATATACAGTATGTGCAGTATATATTATGTATAGTGTATTAGTATGTATTGTGTATATATAGTATGTATAGTGTATATATAGTATGTGCATTATATATTATGTATAGTGTGTGTACAGTATGTGCAGTATATGGTATGTATTATGTATATACAGTATGTGCAATATATTGTATGTATAGTGTATATATAGTATGTGTAGTGTATTTAGTATGTATATGGACAGAGTTGAGCTGACTGGATGCTGATGTCACTGTGAGCAGTATATAGAGTCAGAAAGTCATATGTACAGTCAGCTGTATAGTTAAATTTACTGAATCTGTCCTGCAGAACCGGAAACGTCCACATGTCCTGCACCGGGCCTCCGTAGTAACATACACCATTAACCTGAATCAGCAGGGGGCACTGTGACCACTCTCCCGCCCTGTAGGAATGTGGGCAGAGTGCTTTTCAGCCAGGCCGTGCGGCTGGAGTGGTCGTCAGCGTGAAGCGGAGTGAACTGCGGGCAGACGCGCCGGGGTGGTGAAAGGCGCTGGGCTTCTGGGGGGAGATTTACGGCGGTCCGTACGGAGTTACTGCGGATTTGGCCGCCGATTTGAAACAGTGGAAAATCACCCACATCACTGAGTCCCGGCCTTCAGTCGGCACGGCCGGATCCGCGGCGCCCGGAGAGCATCTGAACCGTTAAACGTCCCGGAGATCCCACCAGCGACATGTTCTCCCACGGCTCGGCCGCCTCAGCCGGGGGGGGGCTGGGATTTATTGGAACGCCGCTCGGCTGTCAGATGTGGGCCGTCCCGCCCGAGCCAGATAGCGCCTCACGAGCCAACATCGTTAGGAGCTCCCAAACGAGGAACGTGCTCCGAGATCTGGAGCTTGGGCGGCTGCTGGCTCCTCGCTTTCTGCAGGCGGAGCGACAAATCATTAAGCCGGGCCGGAGAGAAGCGGGAATAATCCGCAGAGTTTCCGCGCTTTGCTGGGAAGGAGGTTCATTTGTTCCCCGCGAGCGCCGCAGCCAGAGGACTGGTTATCGTCTGGCGTGTGAGGAACGAGCTCCAGCGGAACGTCTGCTCTGCAGAGGAGGAACGCGGCGACGCTGTGAGAGACGTTTAGACGTTGAGGAGTTTTCGCCAGCGCTGCACATTCCCGTCCGGCTGAGCTGGAACTGGTTTTATTACAGCTAATGCACATTCCACCCTCCGCTCTCACTCCTCCGCTCTCACTCCTCCGCTCTCACTCCTCCGTACAGAGTGACTCTCAGATAAAGAAACAGTGATCAAAGTTAACGGTGGGAAAAACTGACTCCTCAGAGCTGCTAGCTAGGCTAGGCTAATCTGTGAGTTCACCAACATGTACAGCAACATCGTTTACAGTTAGAGTGTAACTCACACTGAACACTAACCGCACTGTTAACCTACGTCCCCGCTCTACACGTCCACTGGAGACAGTACAACAGTCACTGGTGAGTCACTGGAGCAGCACTGGAGAGTCACTGGTGAGTCACTGGAGCAGCACTGGAGAGTCACTTGAGAGTCACTGGAGCAGCACTGGAGAGTCACTGGAGCAGCACTGGAGAGTCACTGGAGAGTCACTGGAGCAGCACTGGAGCAGCACTGGAGAGTCACTGGAGCAGCACTGGAGAGTCACTGGAGAGTCACTGGAGCAGCACTGGAGCGTCACTGGAGCGTCACTGGAGAGTCACTGGAGCAGCACTGGAGCAGCACTGGAGAGTCACTGGAGCAGCACTGGAGAGTCACTTGAGAGTCACTGGAGAGTCACTGGAGAGTCACTGGAGCAGCACTGGAGCAGCACTGGAGAGTCACTGGAGCAGCACTGGAGCAGCACTGGAGAGCCACTGGGGAGTCACTGGAGAGTCACTGGAGAGTCACTGGAGAGTCACTGGAGAGTCACTGGAGATGTGAGAGGAAACTGGAGAGCTGTAGTGTTCATGCAAGGCTAACCCTAAAAAACTGGCTGCTGCCAACAAAACACAATGGTTCCAAGACTGTGGGAGGTGATGGAGGGTTTGGTGTGGGGGGTCCGCTGTGGAGGGTCTGCACTGGCCTGGTTATTAATTTCCACACATACTCGACACAACCACTAATCACGAACGTCTGCAAATACTAAACCAATTCTTACCCACAAAGTAAAAGAGTCCTGTCCACACCTGTCCACTCCTGTCCACACATGCCCACACCTGTCCACACCTGTCCACACCTGTCCACACCTGTCCACACCTGTCCACACCTGTCCACTTCATGCCCACCTGCCACTGCCTAATATACATGTTGTCCCTGTCCGTACCATTTGATCTCATGTGACCTGCAGGTGAACCTCAGATCTGCGGGTCGTTATTAGTGATGTGTCTGAAACTTCTCTGACTCTCAGGTGAACTGGCTAACGCTAACGCGGCCCGCGCGGTTTCTTCTGCCTTGTTTTTAGAAAATATCCACACAGTTAGATCTTCTAATTCTAAAAGCGACTCTCGGCTGTTTGGGTTGTTGTTGGTCTCCAGGTTTACCTGGTTTTTCAAGAAACTCAAGGTCTGGTTAATTCTTTACAGCTGGGGTCAGACGATGAACCCACTTTTCCTGCGGAGACCTTCTCAGTGACTCCTAGCAGCTAAACCCTCAACGCAGTCACGTCATCCGTCTCGCCCCTGAAGTCTCCTAATGATGCTCAGTGAGGATCATGGTGATCAGGATTCGATGTTTTTAGAGATGTTGGAAGGTTTTCCTGCAGCTCAGCTCTCTGCTCACAGGAACACGGAGATAAAGTTTCTAAGAAAACTCCGAGTGAGGAACTTTCTGCTCGTCCTGAAAGTTTGGGACTAATTGGCACCTCCGTGGAAGAGTCCTGCGAGTGTTTTGGACAAGCGTTCCTGTCATTTCCTCCTGATTTCTTTGTGTGCTGGAGCGGTTTGTCTCGGGGTGATGACACCAGCGCTCTCATTAGTGTGTGTATGTGTGCGCACGCCATCACATCCGTCACACAGAACCTCCCTGAGATGTTCCTTCATAAATGTTTCAGAGTTGAACCTGCTGGACATCACTGTCCGTTCCTCTGACTCCACAGACAGGAACCTGTTCCTCCAGCAGATGCTGAGCAGCTCCTCACGGTTGTTCTCTAATGAGCTGCTGCTTTGAGCTGCTGTTGGTTTACAGAGCGGTTCAGCTTCAGGGCTCCAAACATCTTCAGCAGTTTGGTCTTCACAGCATTTACTTTGATTATGAGGCCCAGATGTTCCCGATGTGGACGTGACAGCTGCTTCATAGCGTCCGTCCTAGAGCTGGAGTGATGGACGGTCTGTCTGAGGGTCTGACAGTCAGGACGGTTCTGTCCTCCTTGCTCTCCACTGTCGTCCACTGTCAGGTCACTACAGCTGGACAGCGCGGTGAGTTTAACTGAGTGTAACTGAAAAGCTGCAAAACAGGCTAAAGCTAGTGATGCTAACAGATCAGCTTAGCTCAGTTCACTGTGGTGCGACTTCAGAATCACTGAAACAGCAAAACACTAAATATTCACCAGAACACTAACTCACCACTAACTCACCACTAACTTACCTTTAACTCACCACTAACTTACCTTTAACTCACCACTAACTCACCACTAACTCACCACTAACTTACCACTAACTTACCTTTAACTCACCACTAACTCACCACAAACTAACCACTAACTTACCTTTAACTCACCACTAACTCACCACTAACTCACCACTAACTCACCACTAACCCACCACTAACTTACCACTAATTCACCACTAACTTACCTTTAACTCACCACTAACTCACCACTAACTTACCTTTAACTCACCACTAACTCACCACTAACTTACCACTAACTTACCACTAACTTACCTTTAACTCACCACTAACTTACCTTTAACTCACCACTAACTTACCTTTAACTCACCACTAACTTACCACTAACTTACCTTCAACTCACCACTAACTAACCACTAACTTACCTTTAACTCACCACTAACTCACCACTAACCCACCACTAACTTACCACTAATTCACCACTAACTTACCTTTAACTCACCACTAACTCACCACTAACTCACCACTAACCTACCACTAACTCACCATTAACTCACCACTAACTCACCACTAACCCACCACTAACTCACCACTAACTCACCAATAACCCACCACTAACTCACCACTAACCCACCACTAACCCACCATTAACTCACCACTAACTCACCACTAACCTACCACTAACTCACCATTAACTCACCACTAACTCACCACTAACTCACCACTTACCCACCACTAATTCACCACTAACTCACCACTAACCTACCACTAACTCACCACTAACTCACCACTAACCTACCACTAACTCACCAATAACTCACCAATAACTCACCACTAACTCACCAATAACTCACCACTAACTCACCACTACATCTACATTGACACACCACTAACTCACCACTAACCCACCATTAACTCACCACTAACTCACCACTACATCTACATTGACACACCACTAACTCACCAATAACTCACCACTAACTCCCCAATAACTCACCACTAACCCACCACTAACCCACCATTAACTCACCACTAACCAACCAACCATTAACCCACCAAAACTCACCACTACATCACCACTACATCACCACTAACTCACCACTAACTCACCACTAACTAACCACTAACTCACCACTAACTCACCACTAACTCATCACTAACCTACCACTAACCCACCATTAACTCACCACTAACTCACCACTAACTCACCACTAACTCACCACTAACTCACCACTACATCACCATTAACTCACCACCAACTCACCACTACATCTACATTGACACACCACTAACTCACCAATAACTCACCACTAACTCCCCAATAACTCACCACTAACCCACCCCTAACCCACCATTAACTCACCACTAACCAACCATTAACCCACCAAAAACTCACCACTAACTCACCACTACATCACCACTAACTCACCACTAACTCACCACTAACTCACCACTAACTCACCACTAACTAACCACTAACTCACCACTAACTCTCAGGAGACTGGAGTAGATAACCTAAAGCTACAGGATGCTGTTCAGAACATCTAAACGTAAACGGCTGAAGTGAGCGGTGATTAATGAGCAGTACGCAGATCCACCGCCTCGCAGACAGAGGGCGCAGTTCTTCTGGTGGAGGCTTTGTTTCCAGGACCTGGAGTTTAGAGAACCTCCTGAACCGACAGGACACCCAACCCCGGACTGCTCCCCCGGTACTGTGGACAGGGCTGCTCACCACTCCGGCAAGTGTGCTTACTGCCCCCTAGTGTGTGTGTGTGTGTGTGTGTGTGTGTGTGTGTGTGTTCACTAGTGTGTATGTGTGTGTGTGTGTGTGTGTGTGTGTGTTTACTAGTGTGTGTTCACTAGTGTGTGTGTGTATGTTTCACAACACAGGTATCATGACCGCTTCACTTCCACGCAGATCAGACCAAAAATAAAACAACAGTTCAAATGTTTAACTAATATCAGAACTTTAAACCCAGTGAGGACCTTCAGGTTCTCCCAGGTTCTCCCAGGTTCTCCCAGGTTTTCAGAGCAGGTCTGATGTTTTCTTCATCACGTTCCTTGTAAGGTGGTCTAATAGTCGTGATTATGAGGGACGGACTGAGGATCTGCTGAGCTGAGGTCTCTGGTCAGGTGTGGAAAAGCTGCTCTGGTACTCCAGCGGTTCTGCTGAGCTGATTAACAGCCTCTGCTCGTCAGCGTGTAGAACAGCGTGTCTGACAAATGCGGCAACACCGGACGGTCCATCTGCCAAACCAGCAAATCACTGAGAAGCTTCTGCTCATCCCTCACCACGGTCTCCAATAACCACAGAGCTGTGAGCGATTCTTACTGCCTGATCTCCAGAGATCTTCTCATCTTCTCTCAGAGCATCGAGAGTATTACAGTCTGTCAGAACCACCGTCACCCCCTACGCTTCCTGTAGTGTATTACAGTCTGTCAGAACCACCGTCGCCCCCTACGCTTCCTGTAGTGTATTACAGTCTGTCAGAACCACCATCGCCCCCTACGCTTCCTGTAGAGTATTACAGTCTGTCAGAACCACCATCGCCCCCTACGCTTCCTGTAGAGTATTACAGTCTATCAGAACCACTGTCGCCCCCTACACTTCCTGTAGTGTATTACAGTCTGTCAGAACGACCGTCGCCCCCTACGCTTCCTGTAGAGTATTACAGTCTGTCAGAACCACCGTCGCCCCCTACGCTTCCTGTAGTGTATTACAGTCTGTCAGAACCACCGTCGCCCCCTACGCTTCCTGTAGAGTATTACAGTCTGTCAGAACCACCGTCGCCCCCTACGCTTCCTGTAGTGTATTACAGTCTGTCAGAACCACCGTCACCCCCTACGTTCCTGTAGTGTATTACAGTCTGTCAGAACGACCGTCGCCCCCTACGCTTCCTGTAGTGTATTACAGTCTGTCAGAACGACCGTCGCCCCCTACGCTTCCTGTAGTGTATTACAGTCTGTCAGAACCACCGTCGCCCCCTACGCTTCCTGTAGTGTATTACAGTCTGTCAGAACCACCGTCGCCCCCTACGCCTCCTGTAGTGTATTACAGTCTGTCAGAACGACCGTCGCCCCCTACGCTTCCTGTAGTGTATTACAGCCTGTCAGAACCACCGTCGCCCCCTACGCCTCCTGTAGTGTATTACAGTCTGTCAGAACCACCGTCGCCCCCTACGCCTCCTGTAGTATATTACAGTCTGTCAGAACCACCAACGCCCCCTACGCCTCCTGTAGTGTATTACAGTCTGTCAGAACCACCGTCGCCCCGTACGCTTCCTGTAGTGTATTACAGTCTGTCAGAACCACCGTCGCCCCTACGCCTCCTGTAGTGTATTACAGTCTGTCAGAACCACCGTCGCCCCCTACGCTTCCTGTAGTGTATTACAGTCTGTCAGAACCACCGTCACCCCCTACGTTCCTGTAGTGTATTACAGTCTGTCAGAACCACCGTCGCCCCCTACGCTTCCTGTAGTGTATTACAGTCTGTCAGAACCACCGTCGCCCTTACGCCTCCTGTAGTGTATTACAGTCTGTCAGAACCACCGTCGCCCCCTACGCTTCCTGTAGTGTATTACAGTCTGTCAGAACCACCGTCGCCCCCTACGCCTCCTGTAGTGTATTACAGTCTGTCAGAACCACCGTCGCCCCCTACGCCTCCTGTAGTGTATTACAGTCTGTCAGAACCACCGTCGCCCCCTACGCCTCCTGTAGTGTATTATTACAGTCTGTCAGAACGACCGTCGCCCCCTACGCTTCCTGTAGTGTATTACAGTCTGTCAGAACCACCGTCGCCCCCTACGCCTCCTGTAGTGTATTACAGTCTGTCAGAACCACCAACGCCCCCTACGCCTCCTGTAGTGTATTACAGTCTGTCAGAACCACCGTCGCCCCCTACGCTTCCTGTAGTGTATTACAGTCTGTCAGAACCACCGTCGCCCCTACGCCTCCTGTAGTGTATTACAGTCTGTCAGAACCACCGTCGCCCCCTACGCTTCCTGTAGTGTATTACAGTCTGTCAGAACCACCGTCACCCCCTACGTTCCTGTAGTGTATTACAGTCTGTCAGAACCACCGTCGCCCCCTACGCTTCCTGTAGTGTATTACAGTCTGTCAGAACCACCGTCGCCCCCTACGCCTCCTGTAGTGTATTACAGTCTGTCAGAACCACCGTCGCCCCCTACGCCTCCTGTAGTGTATTACAGTCTGTCAGAACCACCGTCGCCCCCTACGCCTCCTGTAGTATATTACAGTCTGTCAGAACCACCGTCGCCCCCTACGCCTCCTGTAGTGTATTACAGTCTGTCAGAACCACCGTCGCCCCCTACGCTTCCTGTAGTGTATTACAGCCTGTCAGAACCACCGTCGCCCCCTACGCCTCCTGTAGTGTATTACAGTCTGTCAGAACCACCGTCGCCCCCTACGCCTCCTGTAGTATATTACAGTCTGTCAGAACCACCAACGCCCCCTACGCCTCCTGTAGTGTATTACAGTCTGTCAGAACCACCGTCGCCCCCTACGCTTCCTGTAGTGTATTACAGTCTATCAGAACCACCGTCGCCCCCTACGCTTCCTGTAAGGTATTACAGTCTGTGTTATTATAGTTATATATAATTGTATATAGTTGTATGTTGTATATTGGTATGTATTTGTTAATTGAAGGTTTAATAGAGGTCTAATAAAGGTTATGAATATTCCTCTGGGATCAATAAAATATCTTATGTCTATTTAATATGATGGGATGATGTCATAGTTTCAGCTCTGGCCGCGTTCCTCCTCTGTTATTCCTCCTGCAGTTTTCCGTCAGATTTATGGGTTTCAGGGTTTCCTGGTTTTTAGTCGCTCTGCCAGCTCTGATCCCTGAGCAGCTCTGATGGAGCTGTAGAGCGAATCCTAAAGGGGGGGCACTGGGGGGTTATTCACCTCCATCTCCATCACAGCGCAATGTTTCTTTCACCTTTTTAAATCCAAGGAGAAGATCTACTCCGGAATTCTCTCCACTCACTCCTAAATCTTCCTGACTGGGAAACAAAACAGACCAGAAATAATCAGTAACAGATATAAAGCAGTTCCTACACACAGTGCAGAAGGAGGTGGTGGTGATGATGATGATGATGATGGTGATAATGATGATGATGGTGGTGATGGTGGTGATGATTATGATAATGATGGTGATAATAATGATGATGGTGATGATGATGGTGGTGATGGTGATTATGATGATGATGGTGATGATGATGATTATGATGGTGGTGAGGATGATAATGATTATGATGATGGTGGTGAGGATGATAATGATGATGATGGTGGTGATGGTGGTGATGATGATTATGATGTAAACGTGTGCTCCATCTGGTCTTCTCTCTAGATCCTCTCTGATCCTCTCAGATCTTCTCTGATCTTCTCTGATCCTCTCTGATCTTCTCTGATCTTCTCTGATCATGATGATGATGGTGATAATGATGATGATGGTGGTGATGGTGGTGATGATTATGATAATGATGGTGATAATAATGATGATGATGATGGTGATGATGATGATGGTGATGATGATGGTGGTGATGGTGATTATGATGATGATGGTGATGATGATGATTATGATGGTGGTGAGGATGATAATGATTATGATGATGGTGATAATGATGATGGTGGTGAGGATGATAATGATGATGATGGTGGTGATGGTGGTGATGATGATTATGATGTAAACGTGTGCTCCATCTGGTCTTCTCTCTAGATCCTCTCTGATCCTCTCAGATCTTCTCTGATCTTCTCTGATCCTCTCTGATCTTCTCTGATCTTCTCTGATCTTCTCCCCCAGTGCTGTATAATAGCAGACGTTATCTGTGAAGCTGTGATGGAGATGGTTTCTCAGAGGAAGTGATGTTTATGACGAGTCCCACTCTTCTGTTGTCTGATTGGCTGCTGCGTTCATTTGCATACGGTTGAAATGTCTATGGTTTTGCGCTGAGAGAGATTCTTCATAAAGCAGCTCTGAACTTCAAACCAAACACTGTTAACCCCTTCAATCCCGGGTTACTGACACTGAGGCCTATTGTTATTGCAGTGCTGTGAGACGGTGGCCGTCTATGTGAAGCTCCTGGGCGGTAACGTGTAGCTCGTTCGGCTAACACAGCTCGGCCGCTCTCTGATGTTCTCTGTTTGCTGAACTCACAGGTTCCTGCAGTGGTTCTGTTTAAACTCTCAGCCCACATGACCTGAAGGACTAAAGCTACAGGCTACAGCGTGGCGCTAACTCCCGGTTCCTCCGGCGAGCTGGGCGAGACTCCTGGCTGGGAGAGAGGCGGTCGCTGAGTTAGGATCGTTTTCAGCTCATAAACTTTACACGCTAGGAAGCCGTGTCTGTCAGTGACGTGAGAACAGCGACCCTGTCGGAGCCGAGCGCTCCTCGTCAACCAGAACATTTATTCCACCGTCAGTTTAGTGACGACTCAACTTCTTCCAGGATCGCTCGGAAGAGTTGAGTTATATGAGCGGAGTTCGGAGTTGGCCGTGACCAGTCTGGCACTCTGCCAACCACAGAGCCACGAAAACAAGCTGAGAATAAACGCCAGCTTCAAAAATACCCACAATCCTCATCTTCAGAGGATCTGCACTCCCTGAGGTTCTCCAGGAACAGGAGAGTTTTAATGCTGTTCACAGATTACTGATAATAACAATAATAATAACAATAACAATAATAATAATAATAATAATAATAATAATAATAATAATAATAATAATAATATTCAGCTGTGTTACTTGTTTGGAATCTACTGACCCTGCTGCTGCTGGAACTTCTCAGAAGGAAAAACATTTCTAATCTAGAAGTTTCTGTAAAACGATGTTTTCCCAGTGCTTCAGCGTTCCTGTTGATCCGTGTACAATCAGATTTGAACACATGGTGATGAAAGTGCAGGTGAAGTAGAGCCGCTGTGGATTCTGGAGGTTTCTGCTGGTCTCCAGTGAGTCGGTGGTGTGGTCGTCAGTCCAGCAGCTCCTGATCTGAGAGGGTTTGTGTTGGGACTGTCGAGTGAACTAAGAGGAGAAGCTGAACTGTGCGGGATGAAGCGGAGGTCAGAGGTCAGAGTCTCTGCTCGTTCACCTCGTTAGTAGGGGAGTCGAGTCCAGCGAGCAGTGCTGACCGCTCGGTACTGATTCTGCGTGAGCACTCCTGAACGGGCTCTGAATGAAGGCGGTTCTATTTGTGGGTTTAATAAACAGTGAGAACGTTAGTCATCGCAGCTTCGCTGAGACTCGGCTGAGCGAGAGCTGATCAGACAATAGCTCTCCGGTCGCGGTGCGGTCGCGGTGCGGTCCCCAGCGTCCAGCGCTGACAGACTGATGGGCAGCTATTGTTCCAGAGCTCAATTGGAGGAAAGCGCGTGTTCTCCTCCTTTCTTTATTCCGGTTCCTCCAAACGTCTGCGCTGAGAACTCAAAGCCAGAAAGTCCACTTTTCTAAACCCGGCAGCACAGACGACCCGCTCATCACAGAAATATTAGAGTCTAATAATATTAGTCTAATAATATTAGTCTAATAATATTAGTCTAATAATATTAGTCTAATAAACAATTACAGAGTAACAGATCAGCACAGAGAACACCCCATTATCACAGGTTCCACACTCACGTTCTGTTGGTTCTCTACAGAACCTGAACTGAACTGCACTGAGCTGTGTTTACTCACACCGTCCTGTTTGTTGTTGTTGTTGTTGTTGTTTATGAAGTGTGATGATAAACAGGCGGGTCAGTGATCAGGCAGCAGCTGCTGAGCTGGTTTATGTTCAGTATCAGTTTAGTTCCACTGAGGGGCAGTCTGAGCTCAGCTCTCAGCTCTCACTGCAGACCTACAGAATAAGAGTCCTCTTTAAACAGCAGCTCACACTGACTCACAGTACCCCCCAGCCAAGAGTGAGTTTCACTGCACCATTATTTATTTATTTATTTGTTTGTTTATTTGTTTATTTAAGAATTCAGCAGTAATTGCATCTAGTACAGCAATTATACAACTATTAACTAACATTAGTAAAGAGAGAGTCAGTAGTTCAGTGAGTAGAGAAAGACAGAGAAAGAAAAAGAGTGAGAGTGTAAGTGAGGGAGAGAGAGAGTGAAAGTGTGTTTAGTGTGTTAGTGTGTGTTAGTGTGTGTTGAGTGTGTTGAGTGTGTTGAGTGTGTTAGTGTGTGTTCAGTGTGTTCAGTGTGTTAGTGTGTGTTCAGTGTGTTAGTGTCTGTTCGGTGTGTTAGTGTGTTCAGTGTGTTAGTGTGTGTTCAGTGTGTTAGTGTGTGTTCAGTGTGTTAGTGTCTGTTCGGTGTGTTAGTGTGTTCAGTGTGTTAGTGTGTGTTCAGTGTGTTAGTGTGTGTTCAGTGTGTTAGTGTCTGTTCGGTTAGTGTGTTCAGTGTGTTAGTATGTGTTCAGTGTGTTAATGTGTGTTAGTGTGTGCTAGTGTGTTCAGAGTGTTAGTGTGTGTTCAGTGTGTTAATGTGTGTTAGTGTCTGTTCGGTGTGTTAGTGTGTGTTCAGTGTGTTAGTGTCTGTTCAGTGTGTTAGTGTGTGTTCAGTGTGTTAGTGTGTGTTAGTGTCTGTTCGGTGTGTTAGTGTGTTCAGTGTGTTAGTGTGTGTTCAGTGTGTTAGTGTGTGTTAGTGTGTGCTAGTGTGTGCTAGTGTGTTCAGTGTGTTAGTGTGTGTTCAGTTTGTTAGTGTGTTCAGTGTGTTAGTGTGTGTTCAGTGTGTTAGTGTGTGTTTGGTGTGTTAGTGTGTGTTGGTGTGTGTTCAGTGTGTTAGTGTGTTTGGTGTGTTAGGGTGTGTTCAGTGGGTGTTCGGTGTGCTCAGTGTGTTTTCAGTGTGTTCGGTGTGTTAGTGTGTGTTCGGTGTGTTAGTGTGTGTTCAGTGTGTGTTCGGTGTGTTCAGTGTGTTAGTGTGTGTTCAGTGTGTTAGTATGTGTTCAGTGTGTTAATGTGTGTTAGTGTGTGCTAGTGTGTTCAGTGTGTTAGTGTGTGTTCGGTGTGTTAGTGTGTTAGTGTGTGTTCAGTGTGTTAGTGTGTGTTCAGTGTGTTAGTGTGTGTTAGTGTCTGTTCGGTGTGTTAGTGTGTTAGTGTGTGTTGGTGTGTGTTCAGTGTGTTAGTGTGTTTAGTGTGTTAGTGTGTGTTCGGTGTGCTCAGTGTGTTAGTGTGTGTTCAGTGTGTTAGTGTGTTCGGTGTGTTAGTGTGTTCAGTATGTTAATGTGTGTTCAGTGTGTTAGTGTGTTAGGTGTGTTAGTGTGCTCAGTGTTAGTCTGTGTTCAGTGTGAGTTCGGTGTGCTCAGTGTGTTAGTGTGTGTTCAGTGTGTTAGTGTCTGTTCGGTGTGTTAGTGTGTTCAGTGTGTTAGTGTGTGTTCAGTGTGTTAGTGTGTGTTAGTGTCTGTTCGGTGTGTTAGTGTGTTCAGTGTGTTAGTATGTGTTCAGTGTGTTAATGTGTGTTAGTGTGTGCTAGTGTGTTCAGTGTGTTAGGGTGTGTTCAGTGTGTTAATGTGTGTTAGTGTGTGCTAGTGTGTTCAGTGTGTTAGTGTGTGTTAGTGTCTGTTCGGTGTGTTAGTGTGCGTTCAGTGTGTTAGTGTGTGTTAATGTGTGCTAGTGTGTTCAGTGTGTTAGTGTGTGTTCAGTGTGTTAGTGTGTGTTCAGTGTGTGTTCAGTGTGTGTTCAGTGTGTGTTCAGTGTGTGTTAGTGTGTTCAGTGTGTTCAGTGTGTTCAGTGTGTTAGTGTGTGTTCAGTGTGTTAGTGTGTTAGTGTGTTAGTGTTAGTGCAGTGCTGGTTTGGTGTAAAAGATCAGAGAGAGTGTATTGTTTAGTGTGTTAGTATGTGTTCAGTGTGTTAATGTGTGTTAGTGTGTGCTAGTGTGTTCAGAGTGTTAGTGTGTGTTCAGTGTGTTAGTGTGTGTTCAGTGTGTTAGTGTGTGTTCAGTGTGTTAGTGTGTGTTCGGTGTGTTAGTGTGTTCAGTGTGTCAGTGTGTTAGTGTGTGTTCAGTGTGTGTTCAGTGTGTGTTCGGTGTGTTCGGTGTGTTAGTGTGTTCAGTGTGTTCAGTGTGTTCAGTGTGTTAGTGTGTGTTCAGTGTGTTAGTGTGTTAGTGTGTTAGTGTTAGTGCAGTGCTGGTTTGGTGTAAAAGATCAGAGAGAGTGTATTGTTTCTGAGACCCCCATCTCGCCCAGTCCCCCCCCCCCCCCCCCCCACTCCCCCCGCAGGCGTGTAACAGCCAAACAGCCGAGAGTGATTTGTTTGTGTGTAATTAAGAGGCCACATCACTCCGACTGAAACCAGAACCAGCCCGGCACTGTTTACACTCTCAGCCTGAAAACACAAACAGCTGCAGCCCGGCGTTGCCGCGGCGCTCGAGCGTGCTTAATGTATAGCCAGCAGTAAATATCAGATATCAGATCAATCACACCGTAAACACGCCGACTGGTCGCTTTAACGTTCCGCTCCACTCGTTCTCTAAACGTTGTGATTTGGTTCCTTCGGGCCGGAGCCTCGCGCTGCACGAGCAATTTCACACCACCGGTAAACAGCCAATCAGGAACCTCCGTTCAGCACCGCAGCTCAACCTCACCGAGGATTCATGGGAGAAACGACCTCACTGGAGAACTACAGGCGCCTGTGACATCATAGTGACATCACACTGACAGCTAGCAGCTACTAGCCATTAGCAGCAGATCTGGAGTTTGGGATGTTCTCCTGCTGGTCCTCCTCATACACTCCTCATATACTCCTCATATACTCCTCGTATAATCCTCATACACTCCTCGTATACTCCTCATATACTCCTCATATACTCCTCATACACTCCTCATATACTCCTCATACACTCCTCGTATACTCCTCATATACTCCTCATATACTCCTCATACACTCCTCGTATACTCTTCGTATACTCCTCATACACTCCTCATACACTCCTCGTATACTCCTCATATACTCCTCGCACACTCCTCGTATACTCCTCGTATACTCCTCATACACTCCTCGTATACTCCTCGTATACTCCTCATACACTCCTCATACACTCCTCATACACTCCTCATATACTCCTCATACACTCCTCATACACTCCTCATATACTCCTCATACACTCCTCGTATACTCTTCGTATACTCCTCATACACTCCTCATACACTCCTCATACACTCCTCGTATAATCCTCATATGCTCTCTTACTGTCTCTCTCTCTCTCTCTCACTATCTCTCTCACTGTCTCTCTCTCTCACTCTCTCTGTCACTGTCTCTCTCTCTCACTCTCTCTGTCACTCTCTCTCTCTCACTATCTCTCTCACTGTCTCTCTCTCACTCTCTCTGTCACTGTCTCTCTCTCTCTCTCACTCTCTCACTGTCTCTCTCTCTCTCTCACTCTCTGTCACTGTCTCTCTCTCTCTCACTCTCTGTCACTGTCTCTCTCTCTCACTCTCTCTCTCACTGTCTCTCTCACTCTCTCTGTCACTGTCTCTCTCTCTCTCTCTCTCACTCTCTCACTGTCTCTCTCTCTCTCACTCTCTCTGTCACTGTCTCTCTCTCACTCTCTCTGTCACTGTCTCTCACTCTCTCTCTCACTATCTCTCTCACTGTCTCTCTCACTCTCTGTCACTGTCTCTCTCTCTCTCTCACTCTCTCACTGTCTCTCTCTCTCTCTCTCTCACACTATCTCTCTCACTGTCTCTCTTACTCTCTCTGTCACTCTCTCACTCTCTCTCTCTCTGTCACTGTCTCTCTCTCTCACTCTCTCTCTCTCTCTCTGTCACTGTCTCTCTCTCTCTCTCTCTCACTATCTCTCTCACTGTCTCTCTTACTCTCTCTGTCACTCTCTCTCTCTCTCTCTCTCTGTCACTGTCTCTCTCTCTCACTCTCTCTCTCTCTCTGTCACTGTCTCTCTCTCTCACTCTCTCACTCTCTCACTGTCTCTCTCTCTCACTCTCTCACTCTCTCACTGTCTCTCTCTCTCTCTGTGTTCACACTCGTTGTTCCTCAACTCACTGAACTCACTGAGAGAGAGACAGAGAGAGAAAGAGAGAGAGAGACAGAGAGAGAGACAGAGAGAGAGATACATAGAGAGAGAGAGATAGAGTGAGAGAGAGAGAGAGAGAGAGAGATAGAGAGAGAGAGATACATAGAGAGAGAGATAGAGAGAGAGAGAGATACATATATATAGAGAGAGAGAGAGAGAGAGATACAGAGAGATACAGAGAGAGAGAGAGAGAGAGATAGAGAGAGAGAGAGAGAGATACATATATATATATATATATATAGAGAGAGAGAGAGATACAGAGAGAGAGAGAGAGAGAGAGAGAGAGAGAGAGAGAGATACAGAGAGAGAGAGAGAGAGAGATACAGAGAGAGAGAGAGAGAGAGAGATACAGAGAGAGAGAGAGAGAGAGAGAGAGAGAGAGATACAGAGAGAGAGAGAGAGAGAGAGAGAGAGATACAGAGAGAGAGAGAGAGAGAGAGAGAGAGAGAGAGAGAGAGAGAGATACAGAGAGAGAGAGAGAGAGAGTTGCTCAGGATGGAGTGTGTGAGTGTCACAGGATTATGAATGGTCGGTCTGCTTTGTTGTGGTCACTGATGACAAATCAAAGCTCTTCATTAAGATGAGGTCGTGCTTGGAGGACGTCCACGTGGGTTCCTCTCCTCCTGCTCTGGCGGAGCTGACAGCTGTGAGGGAGCGGCTGCTAATCCGGCCACCCTGTCATCTCCGAAACCCGCCGAGTGAATTTGTCCTTCAGCCTTTCCTACATACCAGCAGGCTGTTCCCAGAGTCTTCCCCCCGCTCCTCTCTCTGGACGACAGACCCCCACCACTGGCCGCTACTCGCTGCCTGTGAGAACCTTTACAGGACCCGTATCTGTACAGGGCCCGTATCTGTACAGGGCCCGTATCTGTACAGGGCCGTATCCCATACAGGGCCCGTATCTGTACAGGGCCCGTATCTGTACAGGGCCGTATCCCATACAGGGCCCGTATCTGTACAGGGCCTGTATCTGTACAGGGCCCGTATCTGTACAGGGCCCGTATCTGTACAGGGCCCGTATCTGTACAGGGCCGTATCCCATACAGGGCCCGTATCCCAAAAAGTGGGCCCATAAAGAGTCCTGAGTCCCATAAAAGGGCCCATTTTTCTGTATCCCATACAGCCCTGTAAAGACCCGTATCCTGTAAAGGGCTGTGTCCTGTAAAGGGCTGTGTCCTGTAAAGGGCCCATATACTGTAAAGGGCCATGTCCTGTAAAGGGCTGTGTCCTGTAAAAGGCTGTGTCCTGTAAAGGGCCTGTATACTGTAAAGGGCTGTGTCCTGTAAAGGGCCGTATACTGTAAAGGGCCGTGTCCTGTAAAGGGCTGTGTCCTGTAAAGGGCTGTGTCCTGTAAAGGGCTGTGTCCTGTAAAGGGCCCATATACTGTAAAGGGCCGTGTCCTGTAAAGGGCTGTGTCCTGTAAAAGGCTGTGTCCTGTAAAGGGCCGTATACTGTAAAGGGCCGTGTCCTGTAAAGGGCTGTGTCCTGTAAAAGGCTGTGTCCTGTAAAAGGCTGTGTCCTGTAAAGGGCTGTGTCCTGTAAAAGGCTGTGTCCTGTAAAAGGCTGTGTCCTGTAAAAGGCTGTGTCCTGTAAAGGGCTGTGTCCTGTAAAGGGCTGTGTCCTGTAAAAGGCTGTGTCCTGTAAAGGGCCCGTATCTTTAATTTACCAAAAAGGTTCCTAATTCACTTCCAGCCTCTCTGCGTTAAGACTGTTACCCGGGTTACAGTATCAGCAGATAGGAACTGCGGTGCCCTCTGACCCCCAGCTCTCCGGGGTAGTTTATTCCCATCCCGGAATTCTCTCTACGATTCAAGCCGGAGACGCAGGAATGTTTTGAAATGTGCGCTCGTCCTGCGATCACGTCTCGGCGTCCAGGCGGGCGGCGAAGCTGATTTTACGCTCTGCTGTAACTGATGATCCTCAAACGGAGCCAGAGCTCGGACTGGAGCCAGCGTTCCGGTTCTGTTTAGTTCCTCTCATGGATCTCGGCTCTAATGTCTTTTTCCAAAACCGGAGCCTTTCTGCTTCAGTCAGGCAGCAGCAATCGATTACAGATAGCAGCGGTTAATCAATAACAGCTTTGAGGAGTTGGAGTAAACGGGCTCTGGAAATCATGTTTGACTCGAGTCAGACTCGGTTGTCTGTTCAGTAATAGGTGTAGATGTGTTTTGGTTTAGGAGCTCCGGCAGGAGAAGATCCGTCTGACGCTGATGAGATCAGAAAGGGATGAAATTTCTCAACTGCTTCTCGTTTCATTACCTTCGTTTCTCTGGAGGCGTGAAATCCAGCTGACGTTCATTCCCATATACCGTCACAGCCAGAGAAGCACAAGTACCTCCAGTTGTCTGTTCACTATCATCAAATAATCCAGATTACAGTATCACTGTCATCAAATAATCCAGATTACAGTATCACTGTCATCAAATAATCCAGATTACAGTATCACTGTCATCAGATAATCCAGATTACAGTATCACTGTCATCAAATAATCCAGATTACAGTATCACTGTCATCAAATAATCCAGATTACAGTATCACTATCATCAGACAATCCAGATTACAGTATCACTGTCATCAGACAATCCAGATTACAGTATCACTATCATCAGACAATCCAGATTACAGTATCACTGTCATCAGACAATCCAGATTACAGTATCACTATCATCAGACAATCCAGATTACAGTATCACTATCATCAGACAATCTTCAACTGTAATCCCCAAATACACACTACAGAGAGAGCAATACCATTCAACCTACTGTGGTTTAGCTCCACCCACTCAATCCACAGCAGTTTAAGCGTTTCTAATAAAGGAGGTGATTATAAATCTACAGAATCTGGGGGTGAAGATCTTTCCTCATGTTTTCTGAAAGCTCCTGAGTTCTGCAGTGTGAGCTCCGTCTGCTTCAGAGGCTCCGGAGCGTAAAGGAAAAACAGAATTCCAGAGTTCTCTCCTGCTGGAGGCTCTTCAGCTCAGCAGCTTCATTCAGTAGAACCGCTCGCCTCACTGACCTCTCCAATCGACCTCAACGCTTCAGCCACGAACCTGGGAAGATCATGGAGCCGGAATGTGTGAAACCCAGCAGCTGCCTGAGCGTGAACTTCAGTGAAATCTCATTCCCACAACTTTCCTACCACTCGTCCCAAACGCGGTCAGTCAGCCGGAGATGGTCGCTGTAGTGACTGATATGCTGATTTACATTACATTACTGTTATTACTGTTATTACTGTCATTACTGTTATTACTGTCATTACTGTTATTTATATTTTTACTGTTATTACTGTTATTACTGTTATTACTGTTATTACTGTTATTACTGTCATTACTGTTATTTATATTTTTACTGTTATTACTGTTATTACTGTCATTACTGTTATTTATATTTTTACTGTTATTACTGTTATTACTGTTATTACTGTCATTACTGTTATTACTGTCATTACTGTTATTTATATTTTTACTGTTATTACTGTTATTACTGTCATTACTGTTATTACTGTTATTACTGTTATTACTGTTATTTATATTTTTACTGTTATTACTGTTATTACTGTTATTACTGTCATTACTGTTATTACTGTCATTACTGTAATTACTGTCATTACTGTTACTACTGCTAATACTGTTATTACTGTTATTGCTGTTATTACTGTCATTACTGTTATTACTGTTATTACTGTCATTACTGTCATTACTGTTATTACTGTTATTACTGTCATTACTGTTATTACTGTCATTACTGTAATTACTGTCATTACTGTTACTACTGCTAATACTGTTATTACTGTTATTGCTGTTATTGTTGCTGTTTATCTGTTCGTCTTTTTTCTGTCTGTCTGTCTGTCTGTTTATCTGTCTGTCTGTTTATCTTCTGTCTGTTTCTTTATCTGTCTGTCAGTTCGTCTGTTCGTCTGTCTGTCTGTCTGTTTGTCTGTCTGTTCGTCTGTCTGTCTGTCTGTTTGTCTGTCTGTTTGTCTGTCTGTTTGTCTGTCTGTCTGTCTGTTTATCTGTCTGTTTATATCAGATCTATTTAAGAATGATTTTGGTTGGTTGATTTGAGTTGTGCGAGGGTTATAAAGTGATCTGTAATTTGGGGAAATTGGAAAATATTAGAAGTAATTAAATTACTCAGATAAACCCCTCAGACCCCCTCGGACCCCCTTAGACCACCTCAGCACTGTCAGCATTTCCCACGTGGTTATTTAATACAAGCTTTATTGGAGTCCAACAACTCACGCTCCCCTGATTACACCCCCATAGGGGGGTGTGTGTAATAGGGGGGCTATTCAGGGGAAGATAAACACGCTGGAGAGGCTGTTGGGTTTTGGTGAGATGGAGAAGATTAGCACGCTGCAGTGAAACAAGTCGAGTGTTTGTTTGTGTTTGGCGCGGTGAGGAGGCGGGTCTGAGTTTCAGCTGGAATCAGACTGAGAGTGACCCGCGGCAGGTCAGAGATCAGACCACTTACTGCTGATTACCTTTCACACCTTACACTCTCAGAGCCGCGACACTCCACGACATCAGCCCGTAAACCCTGACGTCCCACACACACACACATTACTGAACACACACACTAGTTAACACACACACACACTAGTTAACGCAAACACTAGTTAACACACACACTAGTTAACACACACACACACACTAGTGAACACACACTAGAAGCAGTGAAACACCCACATACACACACACACACACACACTCTAGGGGTCAGTGAGCACAATTGCCCGTAGTGAGTAGTGAGCAGCTCTATCCACTGTACTGGGGGCAGTTTGTGTCAGTCCAGCGACATTCTTGTCACAAGGCTGTGATCTGATCTGAGATCTGTTTAGTGTTTGTTAGAATCCAAGCTGCTGAGTTCTGGACCAGCTGGGCTGTTTTTTTTAGGAACTCCAGTAAGAGACCATTACAGTGATCAACTCTGACCATTACAGTGATCAACTCTGACCATTACAGTGATCAACTCTGACCATTACAGTGATCAACTCTGACCATTACAGTCATCAACTCTGACCGTTACAGTGATCAACTCTGACCATTACAGAGATCAACTCTGACTATTACAGAGATCAACTCTGACCATTACAGTCATCAACTCTGAACATTACAGTCATCAACTCTGAACATTACAGTCATCAACTCTGACCATTACAGTCATCAACGCTGACCATTACAGTGATCAACTCTGAACATTACAGAGATCAACTCTGACTATTACAGTGATCAACTCTGACCATTACAGAGATCAACTCTGACTATTACAGTGATCAACTCTGACTATTACAGTGATCAACTCTGACCATTACAGAGATCAACTCTGACTATTACAGTGACCAACTCTGACCATTACAGTCATCAACTCTGACCATTACAGTGATCAACTCTGACCATTACAGTGATCAACTCTGACTATTACAGAGATCAACTCTGACCATTACAGTCATCAACTCTGACCATTACAGTGATCAACTCTGACCATTACAGAGATCAACTCTGACTATTACAGTGATCAACTCTGACCATTACAGTGATCAACTCTGACCATTACAGTGATCAACTCTGACCATTACAGTCATCAACTCTGACCATTACAGTGATCAACTCTGACCATTACAGTGATCAACTCTGACTATTACAGTGATCAACTCTGACCATTACAGTCATCAACTCTGACCATTACAGTGATCAACTCTGACCATTACAGTGATTAACACTGACCATTACAGAGATCGACTCTGACCATTACAGTGATCGACTCTGACCATTACAGTGATCAACTCTGACCATTACAGAGATCGACTCTGACCATTACAGTGATCGACTCTGACCATTACAGTGATCAACTCTGACCATTACAGTGATTAACACTGACCATTACAGAGATCGACTCTGACCATTACAGTGATCGACTCTGACCATTACAGTGATCAACTCTGACCATTACAGAGATCGACTCTGACCATTACAGTGATCGACTCTGACCATTACAGTGATCGACTCTGACTATTACAGTGATCGACTCTGACTATTACAGTCATCAACACTGAGTTTATTTCTCATTTGCAGATCCCGGCTTTTTACCGACACCAGCGCTCAGACAGCAGCCAGCGGGACGTCAGGGGAGAATCTGAAAACACGTGTCCTGCATTAACATCACCTGCTGCACCTGTAACGCTGCAGGACGTCAGTCTGAACTGCTGAGTGGTAGGAGCTCCTAACTTCCTGTTGTTGTCTGTGTGGAGATGTAACGGCTGTAGGTGTGAATAACTTACCTTTATTATCTTAATATCTTAATTATCCGAAATGTCCTGACCAATCAGGAGACCCCTGACCGGTCATTACTGTCACCATAGCTTTACCCAGAAGCCCCTGCCCTAACCAAACAGTGACCCCCCCTCCCACCTCCCAGGCCCTCTGCAGTGTCCTCTGTCCCGCCGGCCCGGCGTCGGAGTGATGAGCCGCTGCCCTGTTGATTCAGAGCTCTTCCTGTTTCCTGTCCGAGACGGTCAGTGAGATCAGATGATGAAGAGCTGGACGGGTCAGTGGGGGGCTCCGATTTCCTCTGATGACCCCTCTGTGGTGGGTACACGCCTTCAAACATCTCATCTTACAGTTTAACAGCTCTGCTGGGCTTCTCTCAGACAGACACAGCTGTGTGTCCATCACTGCACACGCTCTGCCTGGTGGTCACTCGGTCATTGTTCCGTGTGAGTGACTGACCGCTGCCTCCGCTGGACGCTCTCAGGAAGGACACAGAGTTCCAGGTCGCCAGGCTAGCTGTCTGCATCGCATCTTAGCATTATTCCTAGTAAAACATCTCAGTCTTCCTGTAACAGATACACTGACCCCCTCACTGACCTCCCTCACTGACCTCTCTCGGACCCCTACAGACACATACCGGGGCTGTTTTCCACTCGGACGTTCACTGAGGAACGTGTCTGTTCTGAACCTGATCCAGAGATCAAAGCGCTCGTGATCAATAGTTGTGAGGACCTTACAGGACGTTAGTGGTGAACGTTAGTGTGAAGCCAGTTTAACGCTTGTGGTGTTCAACATGTGGTGTTCAGTGTGTGGTGTTCAGTGTGAAGTGTTCAGTGTGTGGTGTTCAGTGTGAAGTGTTCAGTGTGAAGTGTTCAGTGTGTGGTGTTCAGTGTGAAGTGTTCAGTGTGAAGTGTTCAGTGTGTGGTGTTTAGTGTGTGGTGTTCAGTGTGTGGTGTTTAGTGTGTGGTGTTCAGTGTGAGGTGTTCAGTGTGTGGTGTTTAGTGTGTGGTGTTCAGTGTGAGGTGTTTAGTGTGTGGTGTTCAGCATGTGGTGTTCAGCGTGTGGTGTTCAACGTGTGGTGTTGTGGTGTGCAGTCATACACTGCCT